>LOJH01029205.1:0-16753 GCA_001685095.1 Ellobius talpinus | reverse complement strand
TATCTCTTTCCTTTCTCTGTCCTTCCTTCATCTCAACTATCCTGTTCCCTCAAGTTTTCATCCTGTCATCCCTTCTCCCCCTCATCTTCTCCTTCTTCCCTCCTTTTCCCCTTTTTGCCCTCCATTAACCCACACCTAAGCTCGCAGGCAATCTTGTCTATTTCACTTTAAAGGTGAATCTATATGTTTCCCTTAGGGTTTACCTTGTTACTTGGCTTCTCTAGGGTCATGTACCATAGGCTCATTTCCTTTGATTTACAGATAGTATCCACTCATGAGTGAGTACAAACCATGTTCATCTTTCTGAGTCTGAATTACCTCACTAAGGCTGGCTTTTTTTTAGTTCCATCCATTTGCATGCAAAATTCAAGATATCTTTTATTTTTTCCTCTGAGTAGTACTCCGTTGTGTAAATGTACCATATTTTATTTATCCATTCTTCAGTTGAGGGGCATGTAGGTTGTATCTAGGTTCTGGCCACTACAAATAATGTGGCTATGAACATAGTTTCCAAATTTCCTTGTAGTATGTTTGAGCATCCTTTGGGTACAGACCCAAGAGTGGTATCATTGTGTCCTGAGGGAGGCTTACTCCCAATTTTCTGAAAACCCACCATACTGATTTCCAGAGTGGTTGCAAATTTACATTCCCACCAGCAATGAAGGAGTGTTCCCCTTACACCACATACTCTCCAGCATAAGCTATCATTAGTGTTTTTGAACTTAGCCATCCTGATTGGTATAAGATAGTATCTCAGAGCCATTTTGATTTGCATTTCCCTAATGGCTAAGGATGTTGAACATTCCCTTAAGTGTCTTTTGGCCATTTAAGATTATTCTGTTGCGAATTCTCTGTTTAGTTTTCACTCCATTTTTTAATTGGATTATTTGGAATTTTGATATCTAAATTTTGAATTCTTTATATAATTTCAAGATCATATCTCTGCCTTTTGTTTGTGAAAATCTTTTCCCATTAAAAGACTGCCTTTCTGTCTTATTTACTGTCTTTTGCTTTACAGAAGCTTCACAGTTTCAGGAGATCCCATTTATTTATTGTTGCTCTCAGTGTCTGTGCTCCTGGTGTTATATTTAGAAAATGCTCTCCTGTACCCATGTATTTAAGGCTACTTCTCAGTTTCTCTTCTATGAGGTTCAGTGTGGTTGGATTTATATTGAGGTCTTTAGTCCATTTGGACTTAGGTTCTGGGCATGGGTATAGACATGATAGCATTTACTGCTTGTTTCAGAGGGAGAGAAGAAGTTCTAATTTACTGCTTGTTTCAGAAGTAGAGATGAAGTTCTAATTTAAGTCAGAATGGGAAAACAAAACATTCATGGAATATTTAAATAACTGAAAAATATTCCTCTCAAAAACTTGCTTATAACGGGTTATAATTTGCTGAGTAATTCTTATAATTAATGTTGTTCATAAACAGGCAACATGCAGTGGCTGGCACCCTCCATTGATTCTTAGAACATCAGAAGTTAGCGTGGCAGTGTGTTATCAAAGGACTCCTTTCTATATCTGTGTCATTGTTTTCTAGGACTTCCAAAAAACATGGCACAGTATTTTTTTCTCAGAGGAAATATATGACCTCACAGTTTTACAGCCTACAACTGTGATGCTCAGATATAGGCACTGTCCTGTAGGCCCTAGTTCATGAGTTGGTCTAGACCTCTCTGTTTAGCTTGTAGACAGTCCCACTATCTATACCTTTCTTCACTTTGCCATATACAGTATATATAGTTATGTCCGTTTTTCCAATTTAATGAGATCACTAAGCATGAAGGACTGAGACTCACCATCTCATCTTGATCTTCTCATTTATTTTGAGTACTTTTGCAAAGTCTTTATGTACAAATAACATCTAATTTTGAAGACAGGATATCAATATATAAATGTTAAGGCTAGAGGAAACAATTCAACTAATAACAATCTGATAACACATGAAATAAGAATTATGTCTATTATTTAAGATTATAAAAGCGGCTTAAGAAAGGAACCTGAAATGT
Organism: Ellobius talpinus; assembly: GCA_001685095.1. Taxonomy (NCBI): domain Eukaryota; kingdom Metazoa; phylum Chordata; class Mammalia; order Rodentia; family Cricetidae; genus Ellobius; species Ellobius talpinus. Next base: position 14,741 of record LOJH01029205.1, on the reverse strand, counting down.
GGACACAAAAAGTAGTGAGCAAACATTTATTTGAAATCTATGGTGATAAATTTTGTGTAAACAGAGATGACATTTTTGTTTCCTGAATGCCCAGACTGAATTACCTATACAGAAGCTATATTAATTCCAGCACTGTTTGGCCAATGACTTGAGCATATTTCTAGTTAGCTCTACCATCTTATATTAACTCATTTCTATTAATCTATGTACTGCTATGAGGCTGTAGCTTACCAGTAAAACTGGCACATTCCTCCTTCAGTGGGTACGTAGCATGTCGTTGACTCTGCATACTCTCTGTTTCTATCTCTGTTCGGATTTCCCACCTGGCTTTACTCTTCTAAGCCATTAATCAAAATAGCTTTATTCATTAACCAATAAAAGTAACACATATACAGAAGTATATCCCACATCATTTTCCACTTTCTATATAACTGAAAGGAATGTTTTATCTTTAACATAGTAAAATTTCCTACACAAAATAGCTAACAAGCAAGAATTATAGTTACAATATTTAGTCCACTTACATTTGGCAAATTAAAAAAAATACTCTATCATCTATCCTATCTTTGTGAGTCTAAAATTTTATATCTAATTTAACTTTTATCATAACTAAAGATATAATTAAAATCTGCTAGTCTTCAACTCCATAAAAGACCCCAGAAGGATATAAAATTACCTAAGTAAACAGGAAGCGCATTGTAAGCAACTTCCAAAGTTCTATAAATGACAGAGACATCTCACTGCCTGGACAGTCAACTAAAGTTCTCTTGTAATGTCGGGGCACCCATCTTCAGCATATAGGCCCATAGTATCTGGCAGACATTCCCAGTGAAGGCTGAAATTTGAATATCTATTCTACTTTGTACTGACAAAGTTCATCAGTTGCTTTCTTCTGTGTCCTACAGAATGTCTGGCAACTTCTTCTGTGAAGTAGGAATCCTGAAGGACCATTCCATCTTTTGGAAAGCTCAGCAGTTACTTTCCTGTGCATCCAGTATGTCCAGTTCATATATCATATCACCAAACATTTCAGGCAAGAGTAGTTTCTTGACCAAATAGCTAGTAAACTCCATTGGGAGCATTTTCGATGCCTACCATCCTCTTGAAAGTAGATTGTTGCTGCCAGGAGCAGACATGTCTTGTTGTCTTAAAAAAGAGGCTATGTTATTAAAATATCTTAAATGACATATTCTGTAGATCACTGGAGTATTTGAAGATAACCTGTTTATCTAAAATATATCTTTGTTTGACCTTGAAAACATACATAATGTGACTATAAGCTCAATTATAATAGGCGACTAATTACTAACCTGTATTTTCTTATTATCTAAAACAGTTAATTTTAATAATTTTCAAAGACTGGAAATTTGTATTACATTGTTAAATGAGCTGTATATGACCAATACCTTGAACAAGATTAGAAATGGATGTACAGTATGTTTTAATATAATTAACTTCAAATGTGTATCAATATGCAAAATTTGTATGCAATATACAAAAGTCAAATCCAATGTAAAACATTTAAATTTAGCAGTTGCTTTTTAAAACTAGATTTAACAATCTACCTTTTTATCTTATAATATCTATATCCTCCCTTTTTTTCTTTACAGAGTATATTCAATAATCTACCTTTTTATCCTATCATATCTATATCCCTCTTTTTTCTTTTCAAAATAAGCACCTTGAATCTACTTTCCTTTGTCTAGCTTTTTTCCTGATTATTACCAATAATAACTTTTAAGCAATACCCGTGAACAATCACAAATATCCATAATCCATTGAACAACCAAAAACCACCTACCCTCACCTCTTGGGAATGTGGGCATCATATTCTTCAATTTACTTCCTGCTGTCTGGAGGTGATGGCATCTTTAGGGGACCCTGAAATAAGAATTTTTGACTAATTATCAAGTCCTGAGAGAATATACTTTAACATTTATTGTCCAGTCTCTGAATAATGGGAAAGTGGAGGGCTTATCTCAAGTCCTGGCTAGAGTAGTCTGTTCGACTGTCTCATCTCAGCTAGTCAACTCAAAATTGTCTTATATATTGATATTTCATTTGTATTTTAATAAGTAAGGCTTGACTGAAGAAGATCAGAGAGTGAAACAGCATCACTGGTCAGCCTTATAGACCAGGCAGTGGTGGCACACACCTTTAATCACAGTAGCCACACTAGTTTGCCATAGAAACCAGGTGGTGCACGCCAGTGTTACACACCATTAATCCCAGCTCCAGAGAGGGATATAAGATGGAAGAAGAGAACTCACAAAGACAGTCTTATTCAGAGATTCCTGGAGATAGGCTCAGAATTTTGGACTAGTCAATGGCTGGATGATTTGCTTTTCTGACCTTTAGACTGAACCCCAGTTTCTGACTCTGAGTTTTTTTTTATCATGCTACAGTTATGAGCAGTTTTTAGTCCAAAGTCAATCTTTAAGTGGTGCTATCAGCTGAATGGCATCATAAGGACCAGGTAGAATCATGGTTGTAGGGCCCCATTTTTTTCCTGGAGACTTCTGCGATTACTGTGGGAAAATGTATTGTTCACCGTGAAAAGCTTAAAAATTATTTATATCAAAATGGAAAGTTTGAATTTTAATAGACATATAGTTTGAATTTTGATAGAAATATATTCAAGGAAAGGTACCATAGAGACAAAAGTAGGTACCAGAAGAAGTAGAATTTTTGAAAACAAAGTTTTGATAATATTAGTCCTTAGATTTTTATTTTCCTTCTGTCCTACACCAGATGACTCTACTGTTATGAAATAGAAACTCTGAAATTTTTTTAACAATATTCTTAGTCCAACTCCAAAGCCAGTTTTGATTTGTAAGTGAGTTGGGACTACCACTATATTGAGAAGTAAGGAGATATGTGTGCTTAAGTAGTGAGATTTTACCTTACGAAGAATATTGGTATTATAAGTAAGATTTTTTCTTTCTTGGTCATTTTTTTTTCTGGATAGCTATTGTTTATTCTTTAGGCATCTAGATATCCAAGGTCTCTTGTTTTCTTGATGAAGATGGGTATTTTCTATTTTCTTTCAAAGACAAGAACAGAATCTTGTCTCAACCCTTGTGAGGTTCTTTTACAATGAGCAGGATTGCCACCTCTGTGGATGAGCTGTCATTTCTCTTTATCAAGAGGTTTCTCCTTTTCAAATCAAATCTTGCTTAATTTTGATGTTATCCATAGCTTTTTTTCTCTTGTGGAAACAAGAGCAAATCCACTTCCCCAACACAGTACATCTCTTGGTTTCCATTCTGATCTCAAAAATCAGTCTCAGTTGGTAGAACAGGAGATTATTAATGTCAGGGTCATGGGTTCAAGCTCCACAATGAACCATTTTGCAAATAGAGTCTGTTTTCATTTCCCGGCTGCCAGACCAAAATAATCACACCAAAACTACATTAATTACAACAATGTTTGGCCAATGACTCAGGCATTTCCTAGCTAGCTAGCTCTTGCATCTTATATTAACCCATTTCTATTAATCTATCTATTACAATGAGTCTATGGCTTACAGGTAATGTTCTGGCATGTTTCTCCTTTAGTAGCTACATGGAGTCTCCTTCATTCTGCCTACTGTCTTTCTGTATCTCTGTTTAGATTTCCCACATGGATTTACTCTGCTAAGCCTTTGGTCAAAATAACTTTATTCATCAACCAGTGAAAGCAGCACATGTACAGAAGGACATCCCACATCACTTTTTCAAGAAGTTTTTATAGCAACAGAGTAAAAAACATAGGACATTATATTTGGACTTTTTCCATCCATCCAGTCAGTTCCCAAATAACCACACAGAGACTTCTCATTAATTGCTAAAGTTTGGCCAATGGCTTAGGCTTATATCTAACTAACTCTTACAACTTAAATTAACCCATTTCTATTAATCTATGTGCTGTCTTGAGGCTTGTTTACCTCATCTAGGTGCTGTCCATGCTGTTTGTTTTGCATTCTGGTATCTCCTTACAATTCTACCCTTTTCTTCCCTGCATTCTCTCTGCCTCCAAATCCTACCATCTTTGATCTTCCTGTTTTATGAAATCTGAATATGAGTGACACCTAGTCACAGTGTACAAAAAGATTATTCCAAAACAAGACATTTTGCAGATACATTGGTAGGGGCATTGAGTAGGTAGGCAAAATTGAGAAATACCAACTTTTTATATTTGATCCTCTCTGGGGACATCCTTTCTGTGGTAGAAGATAAGTGTCTATACATTCCAAAATATTTACCTAAGAATCACAAAGGTGTTAGGTCACATTTAGAGGGGAGTGATAAGTGGATATTCAGGGTCTAACAATGGTCCAAGCTCAATTGTAATTAGACTATGGACCTAAGTCAACTCAACCTCTCTACAGTCATTGAAGTTCTAGTGAGTTAATCAGTGGTGCAGAAGGCTTAAAGTGAGGTGTAGGGTTTGGTTGCCATTCTTTTTTCTTGTGTTTCTTTCTGGGAAATTCTGTTTATATCTCTGATAATTTTAGGACCAAGGAGCAATATAACTCTGTTCAAATAATTCCCAAACCCACCTAGTAGTATTTATTCTAGAACATTCATTGTTAGGTAAAACTTATGATAAAGAATGTATCTGTTTCAAATAGTCAAAAAACGTTTTATAGTTCATAATTTTGAAGATCAGGTGAGATGTCTTCCTGTGTTAGAGTGTGTACAGTGTCCCTGGGCAGTAAGATAGTGACTTCTAGTAAGAGATGGGGCATTATAGGGTCAGGAGACAAAGCTGCCTTCTCCACAGACAAATGCCTCGTTGGCAGGAAAGCATATCAGCCAGAGGACAAAACTGAGGACAATGTTTCAGGGTCAGAAAACTATAAATGAAGCTTGGAATTGCTGAGCTGTTTGTGTAGAAATGCTACTCCACTTATATAATTTTGAACACAGAATTTAACCTTTTTATTTAGGCACACACAAAAAACTATGTTTAGAATGTAGGTAGGTTCCTATTTCATTTGATTTATAATCTGTTTTATTTTTAGCATTTTAATTTACAAATATTTTGTTAATTTATTTCAATGTATGCAACTATACATGAATCTATATGTGTATATACATGAACACATTTTGTCAAATGTAAATGAAATTTTATTGCCACACTATAATAAATATCCTTTCAAATGACTCTTAAAGAGAAACAGTCACCCTATGGAGTCTACTCTGCAAGGTTCCTGCTTCCTACATTGTAAAAAAAGGTGAAAACCTACTGCTCACTAATAGGAATTAAAAGCAGCCATTGGTCCAGGTTCCAAATATGTTAATTGCTAAGCAATTTTAGGTGACCTTAACTATAACTGTTAATCAATTTAAGTGAGTTCCATGTTAACTAGAAAGAAAAGCAAGCAAACAAACAAAAAAGAAGCAAACAAGTGTGACTGTTCACAATGAGGCTCTACAAAGCTTGCTCCTGCAGAGAACCCAGAAATTGAATTCCAAGAAGCTCTTTACAAGTTTTAATGAGCCACCTGCCTCCAGCTATAAACGCCAGAGAGAAAGGAAAAGAAATGTGGAAAACAACAAGAGGCAGCTTCCAGCCTTGTGCAGCAAGGTCTCTATTGCACTCATCTTTTGTATATAGTCACCAGAGGTTCAGGGAGCACGAACCTACTTCTTCAGTTAGAGAAATATTCAATCATCATTTTAAGTCTTACAAATTATTGTTTTATTTTATCAATAACTTAAACATCTACAAAAAGACAGACAACAGTGTAATTTTTATTTTTTATTATTATCCTTAATTGTTAAATGCAGTTTAGTTTACTCAACAATAGATGAGTTCGAGTGGAGTACATCTGTAACTTCAGTCCTTGGGAGACTGAAGCAGGAGCATTGAGACGGTCAGTCCCGCCTAGGCTGTCCATGGGAGTCTCTATCAAATAGACAAAGAGAAAAAGAAAAAACAAAGAAACAAAGCAAAAAGAAGCAAAAATCAAGAAAAGGGCATAAACATAAATAAATAAAATAACTGGATACAATATCTAGTTGATACTTCATTTTATTGGTTACTTTGATTAAAATTTCACTGACCCTTTAAAACAGGGAAACTAAAAGCAGAGTCCAGCCTACCTCCTGTAACAATGACTCCAGCTTGTTCTCCAGAGTCTGCACTAGATTTTTCCAGTGATTGTACCAGGCTTGTATTAGTACAGTTCTCAGCTATCTCCATTTCACCATGATGGGGATCTTTCAAGGTCTCATTAGTATCTTCACTGAGTGAGAAAACCTGAAGTTCCTCATGGTGAAAAGTCACTTATTATTTCCTTTAATGTAACAATACTCCAATGAACTGAAAGCACCACCTTACTAATATACATTGTAAGCATTCTTGGTGTATTTTTCTTGTGATTTTTATCATTTTGACTTTGTTGTGTTTCTCATCTGCATGTTTATAGAGAAAAAAATTGTTCCAGAATGTGGGAATTCTTTTTGAAGATAAGCTTGATAATTTGGGGGAGAAATTAAAGATCATAAAACTCTTAGGTGCATAAGTGCCAAGAATTCCAAGCTACATAAGTAATCATAAACCAGATAAAACAGAAACAAATACATCACAGATTGTAGGGGATTATGTAAAATGTTTTATTTATACTATTTCTTTACTAAAGCACTTAGGCGAAACTGAAAACTCTCCCGTCTCAGATATTTCACTAAGATAGGCTTGTAGAGTAAACAAAATGCCATTTTTCATGAATGAATGAGTTTGTGTTTGTAGGATGTAGAAAAGGAGCAAGCATAATAAGACAGTGATAAAATGTGCTGGGTTTATAGGACAAGTGATTTCTGGTGCTCAGGTGATGGTAAGGTAGAGACACTGCACATGTGGGGCCTGACCTCTGATGACCTGCGCTGAGGATACGGGTCATACATGAGGCTTGATCTCTGTTGATCTGCACTGAGGATACAGGTCACATGTGAGGCCTGATCTTTGTTGATCTGTGTTGAGGATACAGGTCACATGTGAGGCCTGACCTCTATTGATCTGCACTGAGGATACAGGTCATATGTGAGGCCTGACCTCTGTTGATCTGCACTGAGGATACAGGTATGTTCCCAGTTTTGTGAGTGCAATACATAAAGAAATACCTGCCTGCATGAGGCACATGAAAGGATTTGTTCACATTTGATCATGTGTAGAACCCGTCGTGAGATTTCTCAGGGAAACTGCCCAATAAATACCAAGAGAGCCAGGAAGGTGAAGAAGAGGTAGAAATGGGAATGGAGAAAAGAGGAAGAAGCCCAAAGAATGGTAGAGTTTCCTGAGTATCTTCTGACATTGGTGAGAGCTAGTTCGACACTTCCAGCAGATCTGGGTTATCAAAGAAAGAAAACACCTTCCCCAGCAGAAAGATAAATCACTTAGTAACCTTTCCTTTCTTTTCAGTGTTCTTTTCATTCTCCTTGACTTTTGTATAAATCAAAAATGACTTACCCAATCAGAAGATGACTTTGAGAAAGATAAATGTAAGGGAGCCATTAGAGAGATCCCACCTGTTACACGGAGTGATTACATAGTTTACCATGAACATATTTCTATGAAAATTATCTGTTCACTCATTTCATAATGAACCACTTTATATAATAGCACATTTTGCTGAAATCTTAATTTTAAATAGTTACTGACAGAATATAGTTCAGTTCTCTCTGAGCAACCTTTGATTTGCATTTTTAAATGAAGGGTAAATATATATGTATAGATACATATATTTAGATAGGATAAATGTATGGACATACGGATTGAGGAGGTATATGATTATATAATATGTATGGTATGATTTTATGTATGTGTTTCTGGTTTAGAAGATTATATTAATTAAAGTATTTAAGATTTTATTGATTAATCAAATATATAATAAGGAAAATAGGGTGCATTAAAGGTCATATTTTTATCATGTTATTTTCATATGCACAGAATGATAAACTAGCACAAGTATGAAGTAGAAGGAATTAGGCAAATTTCTCAAGGGACTTATACTAAAAGATAAAAACCTCAAGGACATGCAGTGTCCTCGTTAGTATGGGGAAGAAAGAAGTGCAACTCAATGAACACTACAGGAAAGCCAACCCCATCTGCTGCTCTGGGACAAGGCTGGGATAGGCCTCGAGCTTTCACAGAGCCCGGGCCCTGACTCCTCCCCTGCAATCTTACAGCTTTGAGTAAGCCATGGCTTCTACTCTGCCTTTTATAATTTGTAAAAATTGTCCATTTTCAAATTATAAACTTGGATTTCATATTACTGGTTCAGTTATCTGGGAAGTGCCCAGGACCAGGGATATGGCCAGGGGGATGAATGGTGTGTACAGAGTCACCTGAAGCCAAGAAAGGTCCCAATACCTCACTCTTTACACCAACAAAACAAAACAATTTGAGAGGAAACATAATGCCCACTCACTTCCTTTTCTTTGCCAAAATAGTTTGTAGCTGAAGCTTCAGAAAGCTAAATAGCTTCCTAAAGTCCTGAAGCAAGTTAATTTTGAAAGAAGTGTGGCTCTTTCTGACTGTGTGAGGGAGTCTAGGGGAGAATCAGAGCTGGCAAAAATGAGGATCTAAGAACTAGAAGGGATAGATGCTGTGCAGAACAGCTTTCAAATTACATGGGAAACAAAATCCAAAAACAGTTTCACTCAATGCTTCCAGCCTTTTGAGTTTACTCAATACTGTTCCAATGGAACCTCATTCATCTGATAGTAGGAACAATGTAATCAAAGCAGTATTCATGTCTGTCATTTTATAATCTGGGGGCACCATTACAATTTGAAACGGCATTAACACCTTATATAATGTGGCCGATTTCCAGTACTCTAAATTTTTTATGAATAAAGAATAAGGCCTACAGCGCTCATTTACTTTTCATTTTGTGTGCTTTCTGTGGTTCCTCTGGTAAGAGAATACTCAGTTGGTACAGGGTCATCATGGCTGTGTTACATGGAGAGTCTACATGGAAAGAAAGAATATTCAGGCAGCAGTGAAGCAGCCATTAGCACACTTAGCACACAGGCATCCCATTTTCAGGTGATGGGACTTGCTAATGAAAATAACAATGGAATGACAACCATGATTTAAACAGAATCATTATAAAATCCATTCTAAAATTAACTTCTATATAAAGACTTCCAGGTTTTCCAAACCTATTAAAATATTTTAATTAAAATGATACTGTAAGGGAAGGAGGCCAATATGTTATATGAGGAATTTGTAATACTAGTATTTTTAAAGGTATTGGTCTCTTGCTTCTTGGATACCGTTAGTAATATTCCATTTGTATTTTAATAAATAAAGCTAGCCCGAAGATCAGAGAGTAAAACAGCCACACTGGTCAGCCTTACAGACCAGGCAGTGGTGACCCACACCTTTAACCCCAGTAGCCACTTGTTTGCCATAGGCTGTGCACACCTTTAATCCTAGTGGTGCTCACCTTTAACCCCAGCCATGGAGAGGAATATAAAACAGGAGGAAAAAGCGCCCAGACATAGTCTCATTCTGAGATTCCTGGAGGCAGAATCGCCATTTCAGACTGACATAGAGGTAAGAGCCAGTGTTTGGCTGCTTTGCTTTTCTGACCTTCAGACTGAACCCATTTCTGAGTCTGAGTTTATATTAATCGTGCTACAGGAAACTCTAAGAAATTTTACATCAGTTTTTTGGTTTTGTTTTCTTTTCAGTTTTAGGATGACATTGTTCATATCTTCCTATTTTATATTTCAAAGGAAGGAAAGTCCAAAAGATAAATATAAAAATGGTATCTTTATGTATGTACATTGTATCAAATTAACATTTAGAAACAAACTTCTCTCACTGTCTAGACTGCTGTGAATGAGGAAGGATTGAGTCTTGAGACTTGAAACCCTAGCCTTACAAAACTGCAGTGTCTAATACTGGCAGAGTCTTTACAATAAGCTGAGCCCTATTCTAAATGCTGCTTATAAATTAACCCCTTTGCAATGTACAACAGCCAAAGGTAATGATAATCCCATCATTCACATGAGATAACTGAGGAAGAGAGACTAAATCACTTAAGAAGATCATATGCCTAAGAAGTGTTGGAACTGTGAACAATTTCTGACATATCTGTCGTGTACTAACAAGCTCCAAAGATCAACCTAACCTACTGACAAAAATGTGGGGTCCACAATACCACTTAGTGCTTGGTTCCATGAGGTTATCACATAGCAAAACATAGATTTAGCACTGTGTAAATCCTCAATATTAGATATTGGATGCACTATAGAAAAATATTTCCAACCTTTAACCCAGTACTCCGGAAATATAGACCTGAAATTTTTGAGTTTGATGTGAACTGGGTTGCATTCTAAGTTACAGCCTTGTCAAGTTATTTACGGACTCTCTCTCTCTCTCTCTTCACCATTGTGACTATATAATGAAAGAGAGATTGACAGATATACAAAGACATGTATATGTCTCTCCACGTAAGAGTTGAAATACCGAGCATTGAGAACTAGAGGAGGTAAAAGTCACCAAGAGAAACAAAGGTTGAACCTGTTTCTTTATTCACCTTCCCCGTTCTTACACCTGCCGCACTTCCACAGCGCACACTGAGAATGCTTAGATTTGTTTTTCAGACTCCTCAAGGCTAAAAGTTTGAAGTACAAGTGAGGAACACAGCCCCTCTCTTGAAGGCTTTCCTAGTTCTTCTACAGCAATGTTCCAGACATTCCTTGACATGAGGAAGCAGGATTCAGGTCCCGCCTCCATCTGAACATGCCCATCTTTGAGCACACCTCTCTGTGTTCTCTTTTTTTTCTTACAAGAATGAGTCATTGAGTTCAAACAGCTTCAAACTGGTGCTCTTCTTAACATCTGAGCACATGTTCTCTAAATGCTGTCACATTCTAAGCTTCTGACTGGAGCCAAGGTGCAGAGACACATTTAGATCCTTACATAGACAGGGAAGCTTCCATTTCATTACTCTTTCCTACTGCATTTGACTATTGCAATATCTTAGTTTCCTAACTCATCCATGATTGTGCTATTGAAATTATGGTCACTTTCCACCCTGATCTTATCCTCTAACATTATCACATAAGACTTTGATATGCATTTCTTGTTAATTGCTGTACAGGACTATTCTATGTACTTTAATGTCTGAATTCTAAGTTTTAATTTTTTAATTTTTTTAATATTTTTGAGGATTTCACATGAATACTGCATTTTACATCATTTCTACTCCTCCTACTCATACTCCCATGTCACCTCACTCTCTCTCAAATTTATGACCTATTCTCCTATACTTTCATTATCTTTACATATTAGTTTTACAATGTTTTGAACATATTTTGACAGCAATTTTACTTCAAAGTTTGAACTTGTATATTTTTCAGTGTCTGGCATCACATAGGAAACAATAGCAGGACCCAGCTCCCAGTTATCTAGACAAACACCAAAGTAAATGACAAGAAAAAGCTATAGGGTACTCTATTGTTAGCATATCCTACATACTGGGTTTACTTGTTTTCCTAACTCATAATTTCTTAGCAAATTCTGTAAGGTATTTACTATTCTGGTAATTTTGCCCAAGTCTAGACCAATATGAATACTCAGAAAAAGGCTTGCAATAGGGTAGGCCAAGCAGGGAGTTTCTTTGGAGTTTCATCTGTGTTTCCTCATGTGATAATTTCACAGTCAATTGAAGACCATATGCAGTCTTAAGACTCAGTTCACAGAGGTGAATAACCTGATCACATCTAAAGGCTCTGGAATCTGGGAGGATTCTAGATCAGCAAGGAGGGACTGCAATGTAAGTCTAAGATTGAAAACCTGCTAAGTTAAAGGACATCTACCATATGTCCTGGCACCTGAAGACCAAATCAACCTGTATTGTTGACATTCATTAGTGCTCAATGCCACACCTACTCCAAAAGGGAGCGTTGGTAAATTGTCCTTTCTCCAGCCTTTTGTGTGCTATTTTAGCCCTTGTCCAGTTGGAGACCTACACACTCTGATGGCCAACTTTGCTCAGTGTTCTGCCTTGTGTGCCAGTCTCTTCCAGAAGCACATTCCTAACAGACATTCCCAGGAATAATGTCTTATGCCAGCTATCCGGCTATCTCTTAATCAGTTCAATTAATACTGAAGCTAACCGTCAGAGGTAGGGCATGAAAGCACATCTTAGAAAAAAAGACACAGGAACATAATAACCCTGGTCCTCAATATTCCCTGCATGTGTATGATTTTTCATCTTACATTTTAAGGAGACATTTCAAAATGTTTGTACAAGAAAAACTTATTAACAAGTTTCAGGGGACTGTAACGTATCTTCTATGGTCAGGCTGCTTTGTGAAGTAAATGGAAGGCGATGCTTGTCAGCCTGGACATATTTTCATAATTCTTATTTTGTATCCATTGTTCCTTGTTAATCCCTATAATGCCAAAGTCTGACAGCAATTGCCCAAGTAATCATTTTAATTATCATCTCACAGAATATTGTACACAATGTAATGTAGTTGCTCAGCACAGCAATTCTTTAAAAGTGATGTGGGATTTCTGAAGGACAGCACAGGTTTACAGAATGGAAAATTTCTCCCCAGTTCCCTTCTTTTCTTCTCTGGTGTGGATTTTAGCTGATTTTCTTGCTTGGAATGCATCTCCTTTGGTAAATGCTCGTGCATATCTAAGACTATCTGACATTGTTTGCCTTCCTGGTATGCCTTCTGGTCAACCCCCCACACATCACAGGGGCTCATTTTCCAATCTTGCAAAGTGCTGATTTCAGCTGATCCACATGATCAGGATACTTCTAGGTAGGACTATACACACAAATCATAGGTAGTAAGAGAGTTTCAGAGGGAAAGCCTCAGGAGAAGTCAACCAGGACTGCTAGCCCCTAGAATAGTGAAAACATAATTTCTGTTATTTAAGATACCTAATCTGTAATATTGTGCTGGAGAAGTCCTAGCAAACAGAGGTATGAGGTTGTCTAAAGTTTGGACTTTATGCATGCTTCTGAGTGGAGTGACACTGGGTGACAAAGGAATATCTCCATGCATGTACTAGAATAATGAGCAGCCCTCTGTATGTGGGTCACCCCACAGCACAACACCCTTACCTTGAAAATGGACTAGATGAGCGTCACAGTCCAAGTCATCATCAAGGACTTGTTTTACATCCACCTTTGCACTGTAGATTGTTATTGAGTACTCTATCGTAGAACCACACTATGCCAAGAGAAAACAGCTAGAGTTGCTCAACTCTGTGATGCAGCCCCGATCTTACCAACACAATGAAGCAGATCTGAGATAGCTGATTCTGGAGCTCTGAGGTCAAAGCTAGCACTGCAGTAGACAGGTCTAAGCAATATACACGTCACTTCTTTCATATCTAGACATCCCCCCGGCTCTATGAGCAGCAGTTTCATGCTCAGCTGCACACATCCTTATTATTGTTTTTTTTTCTTCTTCTGCTTGTGCTTGAATATTTGTCTCAGAATCATCTAGGGAAATCTAGAACCAAAGTCTCTTATGGTGCTTTAAGGATTAAAAGAAGAACTGTATATATCGTATTTATGTCAGTGCTAGTCTCAATGGTAGCTACTCAGAAGTGATGCTTATTATAACATGGAATTCAGTACTGCTGGGGACTGGTTCTTACCCAAGGCAGAGTGTGTACATGCTCTCCAAACACCAGCAGCAAGTCTGGCAGAGTTCTCTCAAAACTATCAGTTTATTTTTGCTCACTGTTCTAGTGCCTTCTACTCATTTCATACAATCTTTCTACTCAGATCTACTAAGCTACCCAGACGTATAGCTTGTTTGCTCTGTCATTCTACTTTTTCCTTTAGAGCAATGGTCTCAATTAAGCCCACATCCCTCAGATTTCTATAGAAGCCTCATTTTTGGAATTTTAATTCTCTTTAATTCCATAATCCAAGAATATGTCATAAATGATTGTCTTAAATGTCCATTGTTTGTCGTCGCTACATCCCTTTAGTTTGATGCATATTACTGGATTATACTTGTAGCATTTCTTAAAAAAATTTTGTGAGCTTCATACATGAACACTGCATTGACAGAAGTATTTCCTCTCCTTTACCTTCGCCAGTGCTCCCAACTTCCAAAATTCATGAACTCTTTTCTGATTATTGTTATACACACATACATACATGCATGCATACACACAGAAAAACATGTGTGTGTGTGTGTGAATGCTCACATATATACACCCTACCAAGACCGAGTCCATTTAATGTCCTGCTATGTACATATTCCAAGGATGACCACTTGAGATTGAAAAACCTCTTTAGAAGCCCCCCACCCCCTGTGGAAAACTGATTTTCCCCTTCTTGATAGCGATTGATCTCCTGTAGCTTTTCACCTAGTGCTGAGATCCTATTAAATTCCCCTGCATTGGTATTTTAATTGGTTTTATCATTATGCTGGTCTGGGATAAGTAATAGCCTCTGTTAGCTGCACAATGAAGATTCTTTTATGAAGGACGAGAACTACACTTGTCTGTGGAGTATAACAGTAATTATTTAGAGTGCAATAAAAGTGACAAGAATTTAGGAAAATGGCAGAACTGAGTTATTCTCTATGGTCTAAAACCTTGTCAGTCATAGGAATTTGGCTATGTTCACAGTACAGACATGAATTTCCTCCCATTGAGTAGACATTAATTCCAATTAGAGAGTTATTGCTTACCCCTAAGATAAAATTATTATTACTATTACTATTACTATTACTATTACTATTACTATTACTATTACT
>LOJH01029204.1:0-17501 GCA_001685095.1 Ellobius talpinus | reverse complement strand
TGATGAGTATGAAGTGTCCTTCTCCATCTCTTTTGATTGATTTTAGTTTGAAGTTCTATTTTGTTAGATATTAGGATAGCTACACCTGTTTGCTTCTTATGTCCATCTGATTGGAAAGTGTTTTGCTAACCACTTTATTCTGAGGTAATATCTGTCTTTGTAGTTGAGGTGTGTTTCTTGTATGCAGTAGAGGATGGATCCTCATTTCATATCCATACTGTTAATCTGAGTCTTTTTATAGGTGAATTGAGTACATTGATATTAAGACATATTGATTAGCCAAGCAGTAGTGGTGCACACCTTTAATCCCAGCACTCAGGAGGCAGAAGCAGGTGATCTCTGAGTTCAAGGCCATCCTGGTCTACAAGAGCTAGTTCCAGGACAGGCTCCAAAGCTGTGGTGAAACCCTGTCTCAAAAAACCAAAACCAAACAAAAACAACAAAAAAGCCCACATATTGATGATTAGTGATTGTTTATTTGTTATTTTTTGGTGGTAGTGTTTGTGTGTTTCCCTTCTTTGTGTTTTGCTTTGTGGGGTGTGAGTTTATATGTTGCATGTGTGTTAGTGGGTGCAACTAGCTTCCTTGGGTTGGAGTTTTCCTTGTAGTACTTTCTCTAAGGCTGGATTTATGGACAGGTATTGTTTAAATCTGGTTTTGTCATGCAATATCTTGTTTTCTGTTTGTGGTGATTGAAAGCTTTGCTAGGTATAGTAGTCTGGGCTTGCATCTGTGATCTCTTAGTGTCTACAACACATTCATCCAGGACTTCCTGGCTTTCACAGTTTCCATTGAGAAGTTGGGTGTAATTCTGATGGATCTGCCTTTATATCTTACTTGGCCTTTTTAATTGGCTGGTCTTAATATTCTCTCTTTATTCTTTATATTTAGTGTTTTGTTTATTACTTGGTGATTATTATTGTGGTCCAGTCTATTTGGTGTTCTGTAAGCTTCTTGTATCTTCACAGGAATATTCTTATTTAGGTCGGGAAAGTTTTCTTCTATGATTTTGTTGAATATATTTTCTGTGCCCTTGAGCTGGAGTTCTTCTCCTTCTGCTATCCCTATTACTTTTAGGTTTGGTCTTTTTATGGTGTCCCAGATTTTCTGGATGCTTTGTAGTAAGAATTTATTGGCTTTAACATTTTCTTTACTTAACTTTACTTAACTGATGAATCTCTTTCCTCCATCATATTTTCCACTCCTGAGATTTTCTCTTCCATCTCATGTAGTCTGTTGGTTATAGTTGCATCTGTAGTTCTTGTTCATTTACCCCAATTTTCCATTTTCAGAATTTCTTTGGTTTATGTTTTTGTTGTCCTTGTCTCAGTTTTCAAGTCTTGAATAACTGTTTACTTTGCCCGTTTGATTGGGTTTTTTTTTTCTTGGTTTTCTTGGCTTTCTTTAAAAGATTTATTTATTTCTTCTATTTTTTTGTTTGTCTTTTCTCCATTTCTTCAAGAGAAATTTTTATTTCATCTTTAAGGGTCTCTATCATTTTCATAAAAATATATTTAAGGTCATTTTCTTCTGCTTCTTCTGGATTAGAATATTTCCTGTCTTAGGACCACTAGGTTCTCATGGTGCCATAATGTTCTTTATGTTGCTGAAGGTGTTCTTACCCTGCTGTCTGTCCATCTCTTCCTCCAGTGGGTGCACGTGGGGCTTGTGCTTCAGGGGGTCCCTCTTCCTCCCATTTGTAAAGGTTGGGCCTATGGCTTTGATCCTTGAAGGGATTCCAGACCACGTTTGATGTTTATCCATAAAGTTATATTGGCACATGATTCTATCTGCTCACAACCAACAGAAACCAGACACTCTGTAATCTACAGGTCAGCAAATATTTTGTCTTTTTGACCCTTCATTAAAAAAAACCTAGCCTCCCCTCCTCTTAGAGTCTTTGTAGGCCCATCTTGGGGAATGCTAGAGTCTGGAACAGCCTGGTCATGCCAAACAATACAGGAACCCAGGAATCCAGAAACCCAACTTGCCTTTCAGTCTTTTCTTGAAGGCCCAAGATTGACCTGTGACTGCCACACATGCACATGCACACAATGAGTCCACAAAAGATATAATTGGTGGGGCAGTGTCTCAGGTGGTAAAGGCACTTGCTGCCAAGCCTTTCTATACATGAGTTCAACCCCTGGGACCCACACTGTTGAAGGAGAAAACCAATGCAGGCAAGTTGTTCTCTGACCTCCACACATGCCCCAACCCTCAACTAAAGAAATACATATAATTTAAAAATGCATTCAGGTGGGAATTTGGATTCAAATCCTAGCTTATCATACATCTAGTGATTGTGTGATCTTGTGTGACTGGATTTACCTCTCTTTTCCTGCTACTCCACATGGGAATAATTAGAGAGCGGTAAGAGTGCCACACTTGTTACCATGGTTACAATGACCAGTTGGAGCATCAGCACCCAGAATGGGACTAACCAAGACGCTTACTTCTCTGTGTCTCAGTTTCCCATGTGAGAAATAGGCAGATTTCACATGATCTTGTCAGCCAGGACGTTCTTCAGTTCTTGACAGCAAAAGGAGGGAACCTACCTTTTTGTCCTTATCCCTTTCCAGAGCTTCTTGGGCACAGCTCTGGGCCTGGCATGTCCTCTCAGCCTCTGTACAAAACTCTCAGACTGGGCCTTGGCCATGTGCCTCTTGGTTTTCATTAACAATATTTCATGCTGCACCTGCCACCCAAACCCATCTGAGGCTCTAGGGATATTAAGACCCCAAAGAGGCCAGGGTTGTGCAGTTCTTCCCACCCAACCATGATGGCATACTACCTCAAAGGTTTTAGATTTCCATCCGACAGGAACCTTCTGGTCCTGCCATGCAGCTCTGGTGACCAGCTGTGTGTTCCTGGACAAGGAGTTAAGCCTCTCTCTGTCCTAGCTTCCTGATACTCAGGAGGCTGAGGCAGGAGGGTCAGTAGTTTGAGAGCTATAGCATGAGTTCAATGGCAGAGAGAGACTGCCTGAATATATAAAGACATATAATCCCTTGTAAAGGCTTTTGTTTGTGTGCCTTTTGTTGGCCTGTTTGCATTTTGTTTTAATTTGTTGAGTCTCAGTGTGTATGTAACTCTGCATCACCAAGTAGGCTACATCAGGGTTTTCAGGTCAGAATAGTCTCAGTAGGGAAAGTGCTGCCCACTATGTACCAGGTTGCTGTATAAACAAAGTTTGGTGATGAAACCTTTTATCCCAGTGAGTTGTGAGTTGGGGGCAGGATGGTCATGAATTCAAGGTCAGCCTGGACAATGTGAGCCTCTGTTTTAAAAACAACCCCCCAAAAAGCAATGAAGAGAAAAAAATGACCAGGGCTCAAGGATGGCTCAGCAGGTAAAGGTGCTTGTTGACTAGCCTAACGGCTTTGGTATGGTCCTCAGCACCCACATAGTGGAAGAAGATGTCTGCGTTCCACAGGTTGCTAGCTGACTTTCCCTGCATACCATGTATGTACACATACATAGAAAAGAAAAATAAATCTGAATAGAAATATTAATAGCTGGATAGATGGCAAAGTGGTTAGAGCACGGGTTGCTCTTGCATAGGACCAGGGGGTGATTCCCAGCACCAACATGGCACACACCTGGCACTGCTCTAGAGGACTGTGAAACCAAGCAGGATGAAGCCAATATATGGGGTGGACGACAGTGCTGTGCAACAGCCAGCAGTAATCAGTCTCAGACAACATAGATTCTGTGGGTCAAGAAAGGTCACATGAGTAAAGTTCTCATGAGTTCAAGCTACATTCACAAGGATACACCAGACACCAAAAACGGGTTTTTCCATAGAATCATGTAAAGGAGAGTTTAAACTCTCCTTATTATCAGCAAGCAACAATGAGCAGTCTGCAGAAAACTCATTTCAGAATGCTACACTTTAAAGGAGCACAAAAACCTATTCCAAAAACAATTCCATATTTTGAAGAACCTGAGGTCATAACAAACTTGTCTGGTTTTCTTGGAGTGTTTTCACAAGTACTCAGAATTCTCTTTAAATGACTCCAGTATTGGAATCTGTTCTACCAGTCCCCCTACCCCTTTTCATTTTTAAACACAGGATATTCACAGTAGCTTTGATTTGAGATGTTGAAATAAAGATAATTGTCATTTGATATATGAGTAAACATAATGAGCAGTACTAGAACAGTTAAAGCATTGTGTGTAATACTCTGTAATCAAAAAACAGAGATTAAAATGATGTTGAGGACTATTGGCTACCTATATGGTTAATTTTGGAGAATGTTCCATGAGGTACTGAGAAGGTACATGCTTTTGTGATTTGGTGAAATGTTTTGTACATTTCTATTAGGTCCATTTGAGTCATAGCAGTCATAGCATCTGTTCCATTATTTTTCTTTTTATTTTCTGTCTAGACTACCTATCCACTGGTAAAATTGGGTTGGTGAAGTCTCCCACTGTTAATGTGTGGGGTTCAACATGTGACTTACTCTTCAGTAATGTTTCTTTTAGAAATGTGGGTACCCTTATATTTGGGAGATAGATATTGAGAATTGAGATGTCATCTTGGAGGAATTTTGATGAGTATGAAGTATATCCTTCCCAATCTATTTTGATTAATTTTGGTCAATGGTCTATTTTATTAGATATTAGAATGGCTACACCAGCTTGTTTCTTGGGTGCTTCTGTTTGGAAAATCTTTTTCTAACCCCTTACTCTGAGGTAATATCTACCTTTTGGGTTAAGATGTGTTTCTTGTATGCAGCAAAATGATGGATCCTGCTTTCACCCCCATTCTCTTACTCTATGCCTTTTTATTAGGCAACTGAGTCCATTGATATTGAGAAATACTAATGTCCAGTGACAGTTAATTCCTGTCATTTTGATGTTGTTTTGGTAGTGGTGGTGACCTTGTGTGTTTCCCCCCTTTCCCACCGACAGCACTGTGCAGCCTATTAAGCATTCAAGAACAGTAGCATTTGATAAGATTTGGACAGAATTGGGATTGCAAAATGAACAGATATTTGGCATCTTACAGGTTAGAAGAAGCCACTACACTCTTCACAAGCATCTTCCACAGAGGCAATACAGTACTAGCCATTAACCCAGGGCACCAAGCGTGCTCAAATGGAAAAGAGGCAATGAGAAAAATAGCTACATTAGAAAGACCAACACTTTTTAAAAGAGTAAAACACTTTCAGTTTCTCCCCTTGAGCTCCTAAAACATCTCATGGTCTGAATCTACCTATACAGTCCTACATCAGCTTCTAGAATATTTGTCAGGAGGGAAAAGTAAAATAACACTAGCCAGTACAGTCTTTGGATATCTAAGAAGGGGTGGGGGAGAAAGTCAGTTCTCAGAACAAATTAGTCAGCTTCCGTCTCATAGGCAGGGTCTTTGGATTATTTGTTCTTCTGCACCTCTTCAACGCGCTTGTCCTTCTCTCGCAAACATTCCAGCTTGTCAGCCATCTCTGCCTCCTGGTTCTCTGTTAGCTTCCATTTTCTCTGTCATTTTGCTGAAGTTATTGTTCTCCTCGATGACTTTCTGAAGCACTTTTTTCTCATGCTCCCACTTCTCAGCAAGCTGCTTTTGGACATCTGCTTCATGAGACTTGTGCCATTCTTTTGCAGCTTCTAATTTCTGAATTTCCTCCAGGGAAAGGTCCTTCTTCTTTGTGGGGAAACGGAGGAAATCGGGAACGGATTCTTTTGACGGTGGGCTGAGAATCAGATCAAAAGTTTGGCCTGAAGTGCACTTCTCCAGTTCTTTCACCTGAATGTCAGAAGATGCCATGCTGAACAGAAGACAAGAGACTGGCTGTGCACCCTCTACAATCTACTGGTAAGGAGATTCCTGCTTGCTCGGAGCTGCCTGGCCACTCTCCTTCTTTTGGTTTTGATGGTGTGAAATCACTTACGCCCTGTGTTTTCTTTGGTGAAGTTAACCTTCTTGACATTTCCCTTTTAGTAGTTTCTACAGGGCTGGATTTGTGGATGGATATTGTTTAAATTGGTTTTCTCATGGAATATCTTGTTTTATGGTAATTGACAGTTATGCTGGGTATAATAGTCTAGGCTGGCATCTGTGGTCTCTTATGGCCTGCAAAACATCTATCAAGGCCTTTCTGCCTTTCAGTCTGGTTGAGAAGTCAGGTGTAGTTCTGCTAGGTCTGCCTTTATATGTTACTTGGCCTTTTTCCCTCAAAGTTTTTAATATTCTTTCTTGCCTTGTTCTGTAACTTAGCGTTTCGATTAGAACGTGGTAGAGATTTTCCTTTCTGGTCCAATTCATTTGGTCTATAAGCTTCTTGTACATTTGTAGGCATCTCTTTAACGTTAGGGAAGTCTTCTATGATTTTGCTGAAAATATTTTCTGGGCCTTTGAGCTGGGATTCTTCTCCTATGTCTATTCCTATTATTTTTAGTTTTGGTCTTTTCATAGTGTTCTGGAATTCCTGGATGTTTTGTGCTAAGAATGCTTTAAATTTAGTATTTTCTTTGGCTGATGTATCAACATTTTCTATGCCTGAGATTTTTCTCTCTTGTGTTGGCGATGCTTGTGTCTGTAGTTACTGTTCACGTATGTAGATCTTTCATCTTCAGAATTCCGTCAGTTTATGTTTTCTTTAATTCTTCTATTTTCAGGTCGTAGATAGTTTTATTCATTTCCTTCACCGATTGTATTTTCCTGGATTTCTTCAGGGGATTTGTTAATTTCTAATAATAAATAGGGCCTCTATCATTTTCATAAGGTTGGATTTAAGGTCATTTTCTTGTGCTTCAGCTTTGTTGGAATACCCATGGCTTGCTGTAGTAGGATAGCTTAAATTTGGTGGTGCCATATTACCCTGGCTGTTTATGATTTTGTTCTTAAATTGCCTCTAGTCATCTGGATTTGTAGCTACTATAAGTTTAGGTGCTGATTTTTGATTTTTGTTGGATGGATATATTTTGGATGTTTTCCCCTTATTTTCTGTTTCCTCTCTAGTCTCCTGGTCTGAGTGGCCTGGAGTTCTGGTGACCATCAGGTCTTCAGGTCCAGTAGGGTGTCTCTACTGAGGATTTTGCATCCTGCATGACCTCTAGGGTTTTGGGTGCCAATGTGGCCTCTGAGGTTCCTAGGAGACGTCCAATAAAGCAGAAGTCTTCATCCAAAATTGTGGGCTAGGATATCAAGCCCAGGGAAGAGGGTGCATTTGGGGGCTGTTGGGTGGACTTTAAGAAGTGTTAGCAGGCATTGGGTTATATCTTACCTGAAGTTCCTAGTACTGGAATAGCTTCCAGTAAAGCAGAAGTGTTCTGTCAGAGTTGTGGCCCAGAATATGGAGCACGAGGGAGGGAAAAGACTTATTGGGCTATCTGGACTATGAATCCTTCCTAATCTATTAAATGCATCATCCATTGAAAGTTTCTGCCTGTAACACAGGGAAAGGTTGGATAATTTTCATAACTACAAATTCATGTCATATGAGAAAACCCCTATGTTGCCATAGTAATCTGCAAACGGTCTGAAAGTTCATACAGTTCTTTAATACACTTAACCTTTGATTGTTAGCTAAGGGTAATATAATACAGCAATAAACAAAGCCTTATACTTATACTTGCTGATAGCAGGTCCTGCCCTGATTTACTAATTGAGCAAGAAGAGTAAGGAAAGCTGTAATATCTTTTACCTCCTAGGCTGTAAATGAATCCATTCCAAAGGTTTATACTCATGCTAAAATATCTGTAGGTGACAATTTAGTGGAGTAACTAAGTAAGTCTGATGGCAACAAAGGATCTACAGGATACACAAATTACTCTTTGGTCTGGAATCAAATAGCTGTAGTTTTTTTTTGTCTCTCAAGATAATATGTGAGGACAGATCAATGCCATCTCTCCTTCTAAAGTTTTAAATGGATTAGTTAGTGCATAATTAGGTATTAAACATTTTTATTTAACTGAAGTTGCACTGGACATACCAATTGTGTCTCATAGGGTCAGGAAGTAATTTGTAAATGAAGTCAACTTTTTCATAGTCTTCATCAAAATAGAGAAAATTCAAAATTAGATTGATTAGTATTACTCACCCCATGCTTCAGGGTCATTTTCAGAAAATGAAGGATATGTATGTAATGGAGGCTCCGATGATGGAGCTGAATGAGCTGTTCTCAGCACATATAGGTGATGCTATTTTA
This sequence comes from Ellobius talpinus, assembly GCA_001685095.1. Lineage (NCBI taxonomy): Eukaryota > Metazoa > Chordata > Mammalia > Rodentia > Cricetidae > Ellobius > Ellobius talpinus. The sequence continues at coordinate 9,348 of LOJH01029204.1, read as the reverse complement.
ACTTTTGATTTTGCCTGAACAAGGAAAATCACCTTCTTGCCTCTTTTACCAATTTTAAAGTTGAATCATAAAGTTTATATTCATTCAAGGAATTCACACTCACTCCTTCATGATTGATACCCTCCATATCTTCCCTAGTGTGATAACAGTCCATGTTAATAACCAAAGGACCCAAAATTGAACAGGGAATTTTTCCCTGTTCATATGCCCTTTCAAAGTTATTTTGAGTTCTGTCCCATACATCATCTAAAATTCCTTATTATGGAAACCAGGAGTTATAATCATAATTATTTGGAAGGTATATAATATTTGTGATTTTTAATTTTTAATATTTGTGCTCCTTCTTACTTTAAAAATGTCCCAGCTCAACATAAGGCAAAGTCTTCCCTTACTTCTTTCTATGCCATCACTCTCACTTGCCTACTTCTGTGAGGTCATCAATATCTTAACTCGCAGCTGACGTCCGATTTTTGCTCATGTCCCTCTCTCTACAGGTAGTGGGGCCTGGCAAAATGGAGCAGATAAATGAGGAAGATTAAAGTCTCATACAACAGCCAACCTTATTCAGTGCCCCAGACAATTTATACTCTGTGAGTTAAAAAAGGTCATGAGTGGAGTTCCCATGAGTTCAAGCTGTATACAATGATTTAAAAAAAGTCACATAAGATAAAACCATGTTTTTCCATACAGCATATAAAGGACAGTTCAAACATTTAATTGAATAACACCAGTAAGGAATACTAAGTAATCTAAAGTCAACTCACACCTATCTGCTACACCTGAGAGGAGCATAAAATTACATTCCAAGAATTCCATGGTTTGAAGAACCTGAGACTACTGTTTTATTGGACTGTTAAAAACATTCAGAATTCTCCTTAAATGACTTTTATCCAGGATTGTGTTTGACAATACACCTAAATTAAATTCATTTTGATTTTAGAAAAGAAAAACATAACATGCACATGAAAAAGCTCTTTTAAATTATGGAGTATCACTCACACACACACTCACACTCACACACACACTCACACAAACATACACACACTCACACACACACACTTACACAAACATACACACACACTCACACACACACTCACACAAACATACACACACTCAGACAAACATACACACACACTCACACACACACACACACTCACACACACACACTCACAATTTTTGCATTCTTTGCATTCCTGATGACAATGCCCAGGGATGTCAGAAGAGTGTATCAGACATCCAGATCAAGTCTTTATAAGTAGTAGTTCTGAGCCTTATGTTGTGGGTGCTAGGAACCAAACTTGGCTACCAAACATCAGCGATACTATTGAGTCAAATTACCAATTGTCAAATATGTCATTACAGTGTAGAAGATGAAGATGCACCATTACTCTTTCTGTCTTCTATCACTTGGAGGTGATGAAATTCCCTGCTATTTGGTCCTTGAACAATTCAATAGATTTTTATCCCTCTGTGAATGGACTTTGAACATTACTTTTTATTGCAATTGTTAACACAGTTCTCTTGATGTGAATGAAGATAAAAAATTTAGTTGAGTAGAGATAAGTCCTGATTATGTTAGGGAAAGTTCCATAATCTGATATGTTCTTTCTATAATTAATTTTTATTTTACATGCATATTTTTTTAAATATGTATGTCTGTGTGAGAGTGTTGGATACCATGGAACAGGACTTTCAGATAGTTGTGACCTTCCATGTGTGTGCTGGAAATTGAAACTGTGTCCTCTGGCAGAACAGCCAGTGTTCTTAAATACTGAGGCATCTGTCCACATGCTCCCCTTTTTTTGATTTTTTGAGACAGGATGTCTTGGCATTTCAGCAATGAAGCATCATGACCAAAAGCAAGCTGGGAAGGAAAGCATTTATTTGGCCTACACATCCATATTTCCATTCATCATTGAAGGAAATCAGGACAGAATCCTAAATGGGGCAGGAACTGAGAAGCAGGGGCTGATGCAGAGTCCATGGAGGTGTGCTAATTACTGGCTTGCTCAGTCTACTTTCTTCTAGAACCCAGGACCCTTCCCCATCTATCACTAAAAAAGAGTCTTACAGTTGGATCTTATGGAGGCATTTTCTCAGTTGAGTTTCCCTCTTTCCAATAATCTAGTTTGCATGTGAAGCTGACATACAACTAGCCAGTACAAATAACTATTTGTCAACTTGGCACACAAACTATTAAAGTCACAACCTTTCCTTTCTTATTCATTTATAAGAACTCACATAAAAAAATAAATAATTTTACTAAAAGTCCCATAATCTTTACAAATTCAAGCACATTAAAAATTTCTCTTCAAAAAATATCCAATCTCACTAAAAAGCCAAAATATTTTTTAAAAGTTCAAAGTCTTTCAACTATGGCTCATATAAAAATAAAAATTAAATACCTTCTCCCTTCAAGAGAGAAGCACGGCAGTCACAATCTGAGAAAAGCAAAAACTCACTCCAACAGTACAAATAACACCCAGCAACTGGGATCCACTCACAGTCATCGGAACTATGCCAAAGTGCCTGTGTCACTTCTCTTGCTATGCCCTCTGCAGTACACACAAATTCTCTTCTAGGCTCTGAATGGTTCCAGTTCAACAATACTGATGATCTTAGTGGGCATCCCATGGTACTGGCATCTCCAAAAGGATGGCGTCTTCATCTGCGATGCAAACTTTACTTCATTTACTACATTCATTGGATTTTTCTCTAGTATGTATTTTTTCATGATTTTGAAGATGACTATTACGAGCAAAAGCTTTCCCACACTGATGGCATTCATAGGGTTTCTCTCCAGTATGACTTCTTTCGTGACTGTGAAGGTGATATTTATGTGCAAATGCTTTACCACATTGATTACATTCGTAAGGTTTCTCTCCAGTATGACTTCTTTCATGCCTTTGAAGATTACTGCAAGTTGAAAAAGCTATACCACACTGATTACATACATAGGGTTTCTCGCCAGTATGATTTCTTTCATGCATTTGAAGATTACTGCAAGATGAAAAGGCTTTACCACACTGATTACATACATAGGGTTTCTCTCCAGTATGATTTCTTTCGTGCATTTGAAGATTACTGCAAGATGAAAAGGCTTTACCACACTGGTTACATACATAGGGCTTCTCCCCAGTATGACTTCGTTCATGCCTTTGAAGATTAATGCGATATGAAAAGGCTTTACCACATTGACGACATTCATAGGGTTTCTCTCCAGTATGACTTCTTTCATGCCTGTGAAGATGACTGTTACGAGCAAAGGCTTTACCACATTTACTACATACATAGGGTTTCTCCCCAGTATGACTTCTTTCATGCCTTTGAAGATCACCATTACTTGCAAAAGCTTTACCACATTGATGGCATTCATAGGGTTTCTCTCCAGTATGATTTCTTTCATGTTGTTTAAAATTACTGGGATCTGAAAAGGCTTTACCACATTGATTACACACATAGGGTTTCTCCCCAGTATGACTTCTTCCATGCCTTCGAAGATCGCCAGTACTTGCAAAGGCTTTACCACATTGATTACACTCATAGGGTTTCTTTCCAGTATGTCTTCTTTCATGTATTTGAAGATAACTGGGACATGCAAAGGTTTTTCCACATTGTTTACATTCATAGGGTTTCTCTCCAGTATGAATTCTTTCATGTATTTGAATATAACTGTGACAAGCAAAGGTTTTTCCACATTGACAACATTTATACTGTTTCTTTTTAATATGAGTTCTTGGTACTTGAAGATAACTGCAACATGCAAAGGCTTTATCACCTTTATTAGGTTCATAAGGTTTTATTTTCCAATGAGTCTTTTGGTGTAATTGCAAAGATGAATCAGATCTAAATGTTTTATCACCTTGTTTACATTCACAGGGTTCTTCTCTGGTATGTGTTCTGTGTGTTTGAAGACTCCTATGATGATGGTTAAAGCCTTTAGTACATGGCCCACATTTATAGAAACCTTTTCCCATATGAGCTTTTTCACCTCTTTCAAGAGAACTGGAAGAACTCAGAGCTTTACCACACCAGTTGCATTCATAACATTTTCTTGTAGTGTGAGTCATATTACATGGGCAATGTGAACCAGCACAGACAGAAGAATTTCCATATTCTGTAAACTCAGAAGGCTTTTCTCCAGTGTAACCATGTTGATGTATTCCTATTGAAGCTGGAAATCCAAGTAATTGTATACTTGTATCATCAAAACTATTTCTTCCCACAGTGGGAATTACCACATAGCTTTTTCGGGGAGAGACAGAGCTCCAATGCTTCTTTCCATATCTCTTTTGCTCACATGGCTTGTATCCTGAGTGACAGATGATACACCTTAAAGGAAGAAAACAAAAAAAGGTTTTCCCATTGCATTCACACAGTTTAACTTATTGTTCCTCATAGAGATGTGGTATAGGGATTAAGATTTCTCTGCCACAACCACCACAACAACCTTCTTAATTCTCATAAACTGCCCCTCTCACTAAATTATGGTAATTTACATGAGTAACACCAGCTTAATTAAGGGACAATTTGTTTATAGAAGAACTTGGACATACCCTAGTCCCCTAATCAATGTGAATGACTTTATAATTCCTGAATGGAATGAAACTAAATGGATCGACAGTTCTGCAACATGGATCTCAGGGAACTATGATTATTATGGTGACATCCGTTAAGGCATCATTTCCTTGTCTTATTTCTTAGAGGGATGACTTGCAAACACAGATCAGCTACCTGAAATTGAGGTACTTGATGTTCTGAGAATTTATAGTGTTGGTTTCATTAAATATCAGGCACATAAAAATCTGTTCAGAGGCACAAATGTATCACTTTGCATGGGAAAATTACCTTCCATGTCTTCTCAAACATTGACAATAATCTTCAATATTCTGGTCTTCCCATCTGTAGCCTAAAATGTAGTATCAGAAATGTATATTATTGGAAAATAAGCCAATTTTGAGTTATTATCTTCAGTGAACCCTACAACCATGTCTCATTTATTTACCACATTCTCCCTCTCTCATAGTCAATATCACAGTGGAATACCAATGTCCAAAAAAGGTTTATCCCCTTAAGCTACACAGTGACGGAAAACTCACATTCTTACCTATAGCAGTGAGGTGCTCCCAGGTTTCCAGCATCACAGCTCTGTAGAGATTCTTCTGGGAAGGATCCAGCAAAGCCCACTCTTCCTTACTAAAGCTCACTAGGACATCCTCACAGGTCACTGCATCCTAAAATATGCCATACAGATATGTAATAGAAATGGTGAGACTGAATGCTTTGTAACTGTACACTTCGTTGGGAATATATTTACATAATTCTACACACTCAACAAATTTATTTCATATCACAGAATTTCAAATGCAATCACCAAGTCATGTTAGAAGGAAATAGAAAAGGAGGATCATGATTCTCTCATTTCTGGGCCTTCTCAATAGTATATGGCATTGCAAGAGAAATGCTGACTTACATATAGAAAAAAACATGCAAACAGAGGAAAAGTATTGAGTAAGCATCAAGCAAAATTATATCAAAATTCCTGTTATCAAAGAAAGATAAACGATATGGGCATGGTGGTGCCTTTAACCCCAAAACTCAGGAGGCAAAGACAGGTGAACCTCTGATTTTCAGTTGGCTGGTTTGTATAGAGAGTTAAAGGACAGCCAAAAGTGCATATTGAGACCCTGCCTTAAACACGTTAAAAAAATTACAACTGAGAGACCACCAAAGAGTTACATGTTCCCTCCAGAAATGTACTTGTCTTTCAGAAAACTGAAGTACCTCATTTAAACTCTAAGGCTAATATAATATTCACATGAAGGAATGCATTTTTAATAAGTTTGTGACTGACAGATTAAAGGCGTCCTCAAAAACTTTAGTGAAGTAAAGCTGATATCAGAAAATAAAAGAAAACAAACAAACCCAGTTGAATATAAAGATGAGTAAAAAGTTAAAATCACCTGTTGCTTTTACACAGGACCTGCATCAATCCCCAGCACTCGCTTGGTGGTCCCAACAATTTGTGACTGCAATTCAAGAGAGTCCAGCTAGACATTGGTGGTGCACACCTTTAATCCCAGCACTAGGGAGGCAGAGGCAGGTGGATTTCTGTGAGTTGAGGCCAGCCTGGTCCACAGATCGAATTCCAGGACAGGCTCCAAAACTACACAGAGAAACCCTGTCTCAAAAAACAAAAACAAAAACAAAAAAGAAAGTTCAATGTTGTCTTCTGACTTCAGTAAACGTGAAGAGCATATACAGTACACATGCATATGCATTTATATAATACAATATATAGTCATATATATTATATATATATATAATTCATGCACATATTTCAAAAATGAAACCAACTCAAGGCATGCATAAAGATATTGAGAATGTTACACACCTGCAATGCAATCATTCAGGAGATCAGTATTAATGTCATGAATGCATGCCATCCTGGTGGGAAAAAATGGTATTTTCTGCCAAAGTTTAAAAGTAAAGAAGTGGGTATAGCTCAGCACAAAAGCAAATGCTTCATATGTACAATCAGCCCAAAATATAAAAACAAAAATATCCCGGCAGATTAATGGCTTAGCAAGGAAAAGCAATTGCTTCTATTTACCTTAGGTTATTTAGGGATGGAGCCTGTTACAATGGTAATGATGTGGATGCAGGAGAAGGAAGGGAGGGGCTAACTTTCAACCACAGAAAGACTAGTGTGGTAGGGGTATAAATACTCATTGCTAATTCTCAAAGCATAACATACTCTAGAAAGTCCCCTCATCCTAAAGGTACCATATGCACCACAGTGGAAACCACAAACCAGAGACAAAGTATCAAATTCATCTTCCTACTTGGAATATTTTTCATTCAACCCACCACATTTTGACATAGGACATGATTTGATAAGCTTACACTCAACCCATTTTCTTTCCAAAGAAGTGAGAAAAGATTGGACCAAGGCAAGACTGAAAACCTGCTGGGCAAACACTAAACCCTGCACATCCGTGTCAGGCACCTGGAACTTCAGTTTCAAAGGGCTTAGATGACTCTTTCTCTCTGAAACTTTTCCCACATCTTTCTCATCCCATTGGCTAATTCCACAGCCTATCTGTAGCTATTCATGGCAGGTGTCTCAAAGCTTGGGTATCTCAACATCTAATGAATGGTCTTAAAATGCAGCCCATTCTTCATTTTCACACCTTCAGATGATGAACTATTACAGTTCACTGTGTTCTTGACTATAGCCTCCTCATTGTGTTCTTGACTGCCAAAGAGATGGCTGCAACCGTGCTGAACTGAAAGCCCAGAGGAAAAACCCATGACCTTTAAATTTTGCATCCTTCTTCTTTCAAGAAAATGTGACACACAGATGACATGTCTACATTTTCTAGCTTTAGATTTGCCCTGTCCTATTGGAACAGATACATAACAAATTCTGTATAAAAGTTGGTTTCTGGGATTAGCGAACTTGTTGCCTTTTCTTTCTCATTTTAGGCTCTTTACTGGGGTGTACAGTTCCGTTGCAACACTTTTTCTATATTTCCAAAGAGCAGGTACCCTCTCTTTAATGACCCTAATCTCCGTGATAATTACTGTCTCTGTTTTAGCACATTACTGCCCTCTGAAACTACCTAGCGCTGTTTTTCTTGCCAAAACACACAGGTTTCATTAATATCTGCCCCTATTGTTGCTCTTTTTCTCTACAGATCTGCATGAGTCATCAGTAATAACCAAGCCACAGACTGTTTTGTCAAGACAATCCATGACTCTTGAATTTAGCCTTCCTCATTCTCACAGGATATGGGAAGAATACATACAGACAATATGCCAAAATATTACACAAAACATCTGTCTTAGTCACTGTTCTATTGCTGTGAAGGATCACCATGACCATGGTGACTGTTATATTGCCAGGCTTTTAAACTGGGGCTTGATTACACAGAAGATCAGTCCATTATCATCATGAATGATATCAAGGTAAACATGTATGTGACTAAAAATAATATCCTGATACACAGAGAAGCAGGCAGAAACAAACATTTCTCTTGCACTGGTCTTTTGAAACCTCATAGCCCATGTATAGTGATATACCTTAAACAACACACACCCATTCCCACAAGGGCAGACCTCCTAATTTTACATAATTAGTCCCACTGTATGGAAACCAAGCATCTAAAGATAGAAGGCTAACGATCTTGAGGCAAATATAAACCACTAAAGAAATATAACCTAAGTAGAAAGAGCTCAAGAGGAAAAGAGAGAAAGAAATAGAGGAAAAACAGGGAGCAAGAAAGAAGAGAGAGAAAGGGAGAGAGAGGGAGGAAATGAAGCAGAGAGGAATGGAGACAGAGAAAGAAAACAAAAAAAGGAAATGTTTATTCCAAGTACTTCCTGCTGGGTTTCAGGCTTCCTCAATAGAACTTTCCCTGTCACGTCTAAGAGGAGATTAAACAATATAAGACCTCCAAAGTTAGGTTTAAGTCCCTACCTTTTCTGTGAGTGCAAGGCGTGATCCTTTGTTTCCCTCCCTTCCCAGTCTGTCAGAGAACCTGGGGAACCCAGGATCAGGCCTGGTGGAAGCAACGAAAGTAGTCTCACAGTGTCCTTAAATGTGATTGTTATACATGATGCCATCTGGAAACTGCATTTCTAACTGGATGGATGGGTCACACAAGACTACCAAGGTTTTAAATTCAATTGAACTACTTTATCTAGTTGGATTCTGAATGAATCCTTAAATTCCAGCCAACATGGAGTCACAAATCTGTCTGATCACAGCTCAAACCAATCTCAACTGGGATAAAATGGGGCCAAGCAAAATATTGTGTCTGGGGTCTGAGAGGAAGGTAAAACACCTGGATGACAATGATTGACTTCTACAGTTAAAATCTGTGTGGTAAGACAGGCGGATGGATTCAACTGTCTCTGCTTGAGGCAATGGAATTCTTTTCTCCTTTGCTGTGTTCGATCTACCTTCCTAGGCCATAGGTGCCAGCTCCTATGTTAGTGCTAACCTAATTAAAGTGTCTTTTTAAAGAAATGGTGCAACAGTGCACATTTAAACTTTGAGAAGTGTAGATTCCCACCAGAACTTTTGTCTTGATGGAGGATGGGCTAGTTTTAGTGGGAAACTGAGCCAACCTTGAAAAGAGAGCAACTGTTTCAACAGTATACTACAAAAATTCTTATTTTGAGCTACAGATTCAACAAAAGTCCAATAAAACATCTAAAATTTTATGCTATCAACAATAGAAAACCGATGACAAAAGGTCATTATGAATAAAAAAATAATCAACATAATTTTCTTGGTAGCAGCAATCTCTCAGGTCTGCTCTGCTTGCTAGAGGCAAGCGC
>LOJH01029203.1:0-17502 GCA_001685095.1 Ellobius talpinus | reverse complement strand
GGGAGGGAGTGGGTGTGGCTTGTCTCTTAAAGAGACAGAAAACCATTACAGTGTTTCTCATCTGGTGTGTTACTAGTACCATCAGTATGTCTCTTTCCTCTATTCACCCTAATCATTCTGAAATGTGGAAGTCAAATTGGGCATACATGCTCCTGCATGAATTTTCAGATGTGAAGTATAATATATTCATTGTGGTAATTAATGTTACAGGCCTTTTTAAATATTCTTTGTAATGACAAGTTTTTTTTAAAAAAATGAAGCAGCAACTATTTTAGCCTTCTCTTTTGAATTAATTGAATTGATAAGTATGATTTTTTATAAAAATAATTAATAATGTTTGGGATTATACCATCATTGGTTTTGATGTTTGGTCCTTTAATGTAACTATCATAAAAATGACTTATTTGAAAGTCCTAGTGTTTTAAATCATACTTATTACTTTGTACTTATTTATAGTGTTCGTGATCGTAGATTTATTTTCTGGTAGTTTAAACCAGTTATTATTTTATTTTTTTCTCCATAGCAAAATGCATTGATCATTATACCAAACAGTGTGTAGAAAATGCAGATTTGCCTGAAGGAGAAAAAAAGCCAATTGACCAGAGATTGGAAGGCATTGTGAATAAAATGTTCCAGCGATGTCTCGATGACCACAAGTATAAGCAAGCGATTGGCATTGCTTTGGAGACCAGAAGACTAGATGTCTTTGAGAAGACTATACTGGAATCTGTAAGTAGATAATGTCATTTAGAGGTTGGGATTGATGGGGAATCAAGAGAACAAAGTGTCCAAACACAAACTCTTTTTTTGTTGTTGTTTTGTTTGTTTTGGTTTTTCAAGACAGGGTTTTTCTGTGTAGCACTGACTGTCCTGAAACCAGCTCTGTAGTCCAGGCTGGCCTTGAACTCACAGAGATCCACCAGCCTCTTCCTCCTGAGTCCTGGAATTAAAGGTGTGTGCGGCCACCTCCCAGCCGTGTTTATTTTTTAGAATACTTGTTATTGATTCTCTGACAATCTCATGCATGTATGTAGTGTATCTAAGTCATACCCACTCCAGCCTTCCTCTTCACACTCCTAGATGTCCCCACCTCATGACATCCTTTTTTTTTTCCATTGCACTTTATTTATGTGTCTATCTAGGTAGAGCACACATGTGCTACAGTGTGTGCAGAGAAATCAGAAAACAATGAGAATTGATTCTTTACTTCCTCCATGTGGGTCTTGGGGATTGAGCTTAGATCAGTCTTGGCAACAAGCACCTTTACCTGCTGAGTCACCGAACTGACCTGTCCTTTTTATAACTTATGGAGTCTCATTATTGCTTCCTCCCGCTGACATGGCAGTCCACCAGTTGCCACACCTCCAAAGAAAAATGATTTCCCTTCCCCAGTAGCCATCACTGCCAGTAGCTACTCTGCTAAAGCTAGAGTCTCTTGAGCCTCCCTCATCCACACTGGAATGTTGACTGGCTTGAGCCCATGCAGGTCTTGTCCAGGTGACCAAGACTGCAATGAATTCCTGAGTTCAATGGAATTCACATGTACTCAGGTCACATGTCTGGAAGACACATTTTGCAGTTTCCCTGTTCCTCCTCACCCTTCAGCTCTAATATTCTGTATGTTTTCTGTTCTTCAGTGTTCCCTGAGCCTTGGAATGGTTATCTAGATGTCCTGTTTAGAGCTGAACACCAGTGATTCATTCTCAGCACTTTGACTAACCCTGAGTCTCTGTGTTAATCACTGCCCACTGCAGAAAGAAACCTTTCTGACCAAAGTTGACAGCCCCATTAACCTGTGGCTATAAACATAAATATTTAGAAGGTATCTGATAACATATCCATTGACGAAAACAAGAGCATCAGACAAAGGCCTGTGTCAGTCAGAGATGGAGATAGCTCTATCACATTGTGCTTTGTGGCCTTTGAGTGAATGTGGGCAGCAAGTCACAGGGGCTTTAGCAGCAAAGTAGGAGAAGGTAATTACAAAGCAAAGCATTGCACAGCCAGGTTTTTATAATTTTTATTATATGATCGTTATACTATGTTCACATAGTGACATCCTGATTGATCATTAAGTATTATTGAATTATTTTTACTCCTTTTGTGTGTGTTTGCTTTATTTATCTGTTTTGGTTTTATAGCTTTTCTGAAACAGGGTCACATGCAGGCCAGTCTGGCCTCAAATTTGTATTCCTGATCCTTCTTCCTACATCACCCAAGGTGTGGGATCATGGATGTATATCACTGTGCCTGGTTTTTCATTCCATTTTTTTCCGTAAAGATATAGAAATATGTAATTATTCTTAGGATTCCTCCAAGCCACATGTGTGGTGTATGCCTTTAATTGCAGCACTTGGACGTGAAGACAGGAGGGTTGACTATACAGTGAGGTGCTCTGGGAAAGCCAAAGGCTGGGAAGGGACCTCAGTAGCAGAGTGCTTTTCCTGACTTTGATGCCGTTCATCACAAAACAAACCTCTTAGCTGGTTTAAGTTTTCTAGTTTAAATCATTGGCTGTTCTAAACACAAAATAAACAAATAAATTAAACAGTGGTCTCTAAATGTACATAATGCTTCAGTAACTAGATAATGATATGTCCTTATATTATGTCTTTCAGAATGATGTCCCAGGAATGCTAGCTTACAGCCTCAAGCTCTGCATGTCTTTAATGCAGAATAAACAGTTTCGGAATAAAGTATTGAGAGTCCTGGTTAAGATCTACATGAACTTGGAAAAGCCCGATTTCATCAATGTTTGTCAGGTACTTACTCTGATCACCTTACTCCATGCAAACCCGTCCGCTGCACCACTGCATGGTACAGCATAGTCTCTGTTTTGTTACGCTGAGTTGCTATGAGCTTCATACAGGTCATTACACATCCTGTGAGGATAAGATAACATGATTTGTATTCCTTTTTACTGCTAAATGGATTCTCATAACACTTAAAAATAATTTTCCTACAGTGTATGTATTCTTTGTATTCATGTATATTCTTTATTTAGTTTAATATAATGTATGGGCTCATTACTCAAAATGCAACATTGGGTATATTTTATCTCTTTCTGTACCACTTAAAATTTTCAAGTAGCATAGAAAATATATGGAATAAAGCCTGATTTTTTCCCCCTTCTCTTCTTGGAGGCCTTTCCCTAAATATCATTAATGATAGATGTTTTCCACAATTTATTGCACATTTAGATCTACTAAATCTCTGCTCAGTGTCTCTGCGGCTTTCAGTGACAGAAGATATGCATGGTTTGCTTTTAAGCAATTTGATACACTGTATATACTTTTGTATACTGCTTAAGAGTATAGTATTTTATATTCATTGTAATGAATACGATTTTATATATATATAATTATATGTGGGGGTACATACATATATGTCCCCTTTAAAAAATGATTCAGAATGCAATTTGAGACAGGAAATAACCAGGATAAAAAATGGCTACATTGAAATTACTCCAAGTCAACACAGGGTTTTAACTTGACTTTTTTGTGTGTCACCCAAAGTCAGTTTAATATTTAACATTGTATTTCTTTTTACTTTTCTTTGCTGTTTTTGAAGTTCTATTTCTAAATTATTTTTTTTAATGCTCATATATAATATTTCTCTGCCCCTTTCTTTTGGTTCCACTTCTTTTCTTATAGACAATTGTATTCTTTTAGGTGTTTTACTCCCTTTGGTATTGTTTAATGACTTACTGTGGCTATTCAGTACATTAACTCTGCTTTACTTAAGCATTGCTTACTAGTCACTTTGTTTCCATTAATTCTTGTTCTTAGTTTATAATAATTTTGACTATGTCTTTCTTGAAAGTGAGTAACTTGCTACTTATGAGGGGATAACATTTAAGCTGAGTTTTTAAAAAATTAAACTGAATTATTGAAAGGTTAGTTTTGTTTAAACACATGGAAGATTTTTAACGGAAGTAAAAGAAATGCTTTAAAATGATAATTTTGATTACTCTTATTCTAGCACAGACAGTATAATATGTGTTAAATGAATGATTGATTCTTAACATTTTATGGCAATAAAGTATAGGTTAAAAAGTACTAGATGTAAATTATGGCCAGGCAATGGTGGTACACATCTTTAGTCCCAGCACTCAGGAGGCAGAGGCAGGCGGATCTTGAGTTCAAGGCTAACCTGGCCTACAAAGTTCCAGGACAGCCATAGCTACACAGAGGAACTGTGTCCTAAAAAACCAAATAAATAAATAAGTAGACAAGTACATGAATAAATTATGGATGTGATTAAAAGAAGTGAAGATTGCTGGGTGCAGTAGTGCACACCTTTAGTCCCAGTACTCAGGAGGCAGAGCCAAGCAGATAATCTGAGCTATAGGCTAGCCTGGTCTACATACATAGCAAGTTCCAGACCAACCAGTCAAGTTAATGAGATCCTGTCTTTAAAGAGAGAGAGAGAGAGAGAGAGAGAGATATTGATTCTGCAACTGATATTGAATACTATTAGCCACAAGGCACAATATTAGGACTGTGAATGTGATTTTTAGGAAACATTTGCTTAGTGTTGGGTTCTGAAATGGAATGCTAGACTAGATAAGTCTGTTCCAGTTTGTATTGTGAACTGTGTCATGCTAAGTAGCTGTATATGAAGTTTTCAGTTACGTATACTAATTCTTTATCTTCATTTCAGTGCTTAATTTTCTTAGATGATCCTCAGGCCGTGAGTGATATCTTAGAAAAGCTGGTAAAGGAAGACAACCTGCTGATGGCCTATCAGATTTGTTTTGATTTGTATGAAAGTGCTAGCCAGCAGTTTTTGTCATCTGTAATCCAGAATCTTCGAACTGTTGGTACCCCCATTGCTTCTGTGCCTGGATCTACTAATACGGGTACTGTGCCAGGATCAGAGAAAGACAGGTATAAGTATCTTCTTCATCATTGTTAACTGCACAAAAGATTTTTTTTAATCTGGGGACTCCATAAAATATTCATAGGTAGTACATTTTTTAAGAATAAATAAGTTTAACTGTTAGCTTCTATAGATTGTAAGATCTTATGGTATTGCCCTATAATAGGCAAATTAAGGACAACCAAAGTGAATCCTTCTAAAAAGAAATAGAAAGGATTAGGTGGTAGGGCAAGCATGTCTGATAATATGTGGCTACTTTATAGTATTAAAATATGTGGGATGGTTGGGCCAAGATATTGGTCTCTGATCCATCTGAGATAGAAATTTAGAAAGAAATGTTCTGGGCTTTGCGCTTCTATTAAATCCAAACAAATGTTGCCTTAGATTCATACAATATGCACTTTCCCCCGCATATCCTTATACATTTAGAGCAGCTCTTTAAAATGTTTATATCTTGACTGTTCCAGCATATTTTTCTCCCATAACTGTCTGTTTAGCAGTAAGAGTCATTGTTTTGAAACCTATTAAGATTTTACTTCCCTCTCAACTGTTAATGCCTTCCTCATACATTTCAAACAAAATTCTGTGTATAGGAAGTATCCTTTGAGGCTCTACAGTTATATCCACAAGCTCTGCATTGGCCAGTTAGACTGACTGACTGGGGAGGGGCAATCCCTAGACAATACAGTATAGTCACTACTTAGATAGTGTGCTAGGGTTCTTGCAAACTTGACACAAGCTAGAGTCGTCTGAGAAGAGGGAATCTCAGTTGAGATTTCCTCCATCAGATTGCCTGTAGGTAAATCTATGGGGAAATTACTTGATTGATGATAGAGGTGGGAGAGGCCCAGTCTACTGTGGTTATTGCTACCCCTGTGCAAGTGGCCCTGGGTTGTATAAAAGAGCTAGCTGAGCAGACCGTAGGAACATTCAGTAAACAGTGTTCCTCCATGGCCTCTGCTTAAATTCTGCTTTGATTCCTGCCGTGACTTCCCCTCATGATGAACTGAAATTGGGACATTGAAGCCAATTGAACCCTTTCCTTTTGGTCATGGTGTTTATCACAGCAATAGAAAACAAACTACTGGATGGGTGGTGGTGGCGCACACCTTTAATCCCAACACTCGGGGCAGCAGAGACAGGCGGGTCTCTGTGAGTTCGAGGCCAACCTGGTCTACGCAGTGAGTTCCTGGACAGGCTCTAAAGCTACACAGAGAACCCCTGTCTCGAGAAAAAAAAGAAAGGGAGGGAGGGAAAGAAGGAAGGAATTGGTATTGCTGTGAAGTACCTGACCATGTTGTTTTGGAGAGGACTGTTAAGTATTTGAAGTTTTGGTATTTGAATGCTTAGAACTTAATGGGTTCTATGAACGCTTGATTTTTTTCTCTTTCCCATTGATCTATTTGTTTTTCCTTATGAAGTATTACCTTTATTACTACTAAGACTTATGTCTTCAAATCAGGTAATATAGGATGTTTTTATCCTAGTGCTGAGGATCCTTGTAAATTCCACACAAACACTCTACTACTGAGATACATCTCAAACCCCCCCCNCGTTTGATTCTCTTTTTTATTGTGGCTATTGTAGATCTGTTGCATTTCTGTGGGGATTTTGACTGGGATTGTGTTGAATCTTTTCACTGAACTCCATAATACTGAACCTGTAACCCTGACAATATTTAGCCCATAATCTATGAACATGGTACTTTTTGTCATTTACTTACATTTTCTTTACTTTTTTTCAGTGGCATGTTATAGATACTATGAAAGTGTTCTTTGCATTTTTCTTAAATTCTTCATATTCTTTTTTTTTAATTTTTTTATGTGCATTGGTGTGTTTTGTTTTGCCGTAGGTGTCAGGTCCCCTGAAACTGGAGTTACAGACAAGTTTGAGCCACAATGTGGGTACTGGGAATTGAACATGGGTCCTCTGGAAGAGCAGTCAGTGCTCTTAATCCATGAGCCATCTCTCCAGCCCCAAGTCTTTATATTCTTAAGTGTATTATAGTTTTTGATGCTATTATGTAGTATTTTAAATTTCATTTTCAGGGTTTTGTTGCTTCTATATGGAAATACTCATTTTTATGTATTAACTTTGAATCCTGTAATCTTGCTAAATCACTTTTTAGTTTTAGAAAAATTTAAAAACAGAACCTGCTATAGAATTCTCTACATAGGAATTATGCATCTGCCAATAGAGACCATTTTACTTCTCCCTTTCACTCTTCCTACCCGCCCCTTTTTTCTACACTGGCTAGAATTCCCGTTGCATTTAGAATAGCAGTAATGAAAGTAAATATCCTTTATTCCTGATGTTTGGGGAATAGCATTTAGTTTCATTTGCTGCCCCACTCATATTTACACCTGTTTATTAAAAAAATTAACTTTATTTAATTTTATGGATGGATGTGCTGCATGTATTTTTACATGCCAGAACAGGGCATCAGATCCTATTACAGATGGTTGTGAGCCACCATGTGGTTGCTGGGAATTGAACTCAGGACCTCTAGTAGAACAGCCAGTGCTCTTAACTGCTGAGCCATCTCTACAGCCCTCAAAATGTCTTCTTTTTGTGGGGAGGGTGTTTTCAGGACAGGGTTTCTTTGTAACCTTGGCTGTCCTGGAACTCGCTCTGTAAACCAGGCTGATGTCAAACTCAAAGAGACCCTCCTGCCTCTATCTCCTGAGTGCTAGGATTAAGGATATGTGCCACCGTTGCCCAACTAGAAATTTCTTCTTGATTGAAAATTTTTTCTTTGTTCTTAAATTTTTTTTAAGTCATTCTATGTTTATTTGCTGTCATGTGAGTTAGTCTTTTCTGAAATGACTAGTTTTTTCTCCCATTTGTAACTTTCTGCTAGTTTTTAATTTCTGACTTTTTTCTAATTCTAATTTGTTTTGTTTTGATATAGGAACTCTACCCAGGCTGGCCAGAATACTGGGATAATATAGGCCTTAGCTGCTGTGACCAGTTTTATGTGGTGCTAGGAATTGAACCTTCATGCATGCTGTGCTACCAAATGAGCTACATCCTTAGCCCATCTGATTCTTTTTTATCTTAAATCACTTTTTCCCTCTTTTTCTTTCTTTTTCTTTTTCTTTCTTTTTTTTTAAAGAAAGAGTCTCACTCTATAACCCTAGCTAATCTACAGCACATTATACAGACCAGGCTGGCCTCTGGCTAGTTTACAGCGCGTTGTGTAGGCCAGGCTGGCCTCTAGCTAGTCTACAACGCATTGTGTAGACCAGGCTGGCCTCAGATTCACAGAGCTCCACCTGTCTCTGCTTCCTTAATGCTGGAATTAAAGGCATGTACCACCATACCTATAAAATGTCCATTACTTGAAATAAATTTTCTCATATTGTATAGAATTTTACTTTAGTCATTTTCTGTGATTTAATTTTACTAAAACTAGCTTTCTAAAATTTTTACAGAGGTGGCTTGTTAAAGGTCATTTTTTCCAATTTCAGTGTTCCCTAAAACTTTCTCTTGTGTTAATGTTTCCTCTGCCCACTGTTCTCTCTACAACATTGTGATTGACCCAGAGGACGTGTTGGCTGTTTAAAGTTGTGGGGGTCCCAGATAGTTTACACTTTTAGCTATGGGTGGTTCATCTTCACCTGATTATTTTGGGAATGGACAAGATACTTTTTTTGTCCCCGTTTTTGTTGTGTTTATTATTCACAGTTTGCTAACTTGGATTCATTTTTTTGTTTTAAAGAGTTTATTTAGGGGAGATTCAATATGTTTCCTCCATCTTAGAGATACAAGAATCTTAATTCTTAATGAATAATACCCACAAAGTGAATATATTTTCTTGTAAAATGTTTTGGACATAGTTCAAATCTGCAATATAAATTGCCTGCACCTTCTATTTTAAGAGATTTATTGAAATGTTGATCGTTGGCTTTCTTCATTTTAGTGACCCTATGGAAACGGAGGAGAAGACAGGCAGTGCACTGGTAGGAAAGACACCGGATATGGTGAGTGGACTGCTCAAAGTATTCTTGAAGGGCCTTTTCTTCTTTTTTGAGGGGGAGGAAGGGAGAGCGTGGTGACATCAGAGGGGACTGTCATTGTGTCGTCCTGGCTGAAACTGACTGTAATAGATCAGACTAGAGCGCTGCCTGACAAGTGTTGGGGTTAATGGTGTTCATTACCATGACCAGCATATTTTTTAAAATACATGATATATATTTGCGTTTTTGAAAGTTTTTTGTGTTTTCTGTAAAAAGTAGTTTTAAAAATTCATCTAGAGGACCCAGGTTCAATTCCATCACCTACATTGTGGTTTACAACTGTATGTAATTCTAGTTCTAGGGACCCTATGCCCGTTTCTGGTCTTCATAGGCAGGCACCTGGCATGCGAGTGATGCACAGCCAATCCATGAAGGCAAATACCTATACACATAAAATAAAAATAAATGGGGCTGGGGAGATGGCTCAGCGGTTAAGAGCACTACTGGCTGCTCTTCCACAGGTCCTGAGTACAATTCCTAGCAACTAACTACATGGTGGCTCACAACCATCTGTATTAAGATCTGGTGCCCTCTTCTGGCCTGCAGGCAGAACATTGTATAGATAATAAATAAGTAAATCTTCAAATAAATAAATAAATAAATAAACAAATAAATAAATAAATAAATAAAAGTGAGCAAGTCTTTAAAAATAAGTAAAAGTACCGGGCAGTGGTGGCACACACCTTTAATCCCAGCACTTGGGAGGTAGAGGCAGGCAGATCTCTGAGTTCAAGGCCAGCCTGGTCTACAGGTCCAGACAGGGCTGCACAGAGAAACCCTGTCTCAAAAATATAGATGGATGGATGGTAGATAGACAGACAAACAGACAGAAGCTACCACGGGGGCCTGGCCTGGGAGGTAGCCTAGCAGTTAGAAGTGCATGCTGCTCTTTCAGAGGACCTTAGTTGAGTTCCCAGCACCCATGTTAGGAGGCTCACAACCACCTGTAGCTCCCATCTCTGGGTATCTGATGCTTTCTTCTGACTTCTGAGGCCACCTACACACACATAACATAATTCACACAGACACAGACATATACAAATAATTAAAAATCATAAATCCTGGTTTAAAAAACTACCTTGGGATAAATTGCATTCTTCTTTTGAACTTGTAGTCTACCTAAGTGGAATGTGATTTAAAAAGGAAATTGTGTTTCTCCCACACATTGATAGTTGAATTTTCTAGATCTTATTAAAATATGAGGGAAGAAGGGTGTGGGAGGGTATGAGTCGTGTGTGTGTGTGTGTGTGTGTGTGTGTGTGTCTGTGTGTGTAATTGCTTTCTGGTTTAAGGCTGATGAAATAAGATTGGCTTAGTGAATTTCACTAATATTTGGATTTTCATTCCTTTTTTTTAGAGTCCAGAGCCCAAGGACCAGACACTGAAAATGATTAAAATTTTAAGTGGCGAAATGGCTATTGAATTACACCTGCAGTTTCTCATACGAAATAACAACACAGACCTCATGATCCTGAAAAACACAAAGGTAGACATTGTCCATAATGGAACATTCTTTAATACCTTGTTGAAGCCTTTGTTTTATTTTCTATAATCAAGAAAATGTTAACTTTTTGTAAAAATAACAATGAATGTGGCTAAACTCAAAAAAAGCTAGGGAACATGTGTGAATGTGTCCGTGAATTCGCTCCCCCACACCAAAAAAGATCAGTGAGTGGGGAAAGCGCTCACTTTCTGGAGGGAAGGGAATTAACAAAGATTGAGTTCCTGTTTTTGTGCTAGTCTCTTGTTGGGAAGTGTGGTGAGGTTTTTTTGTTTCATTCTTAAAACATTTTTATCTTTTTGTATTCACATAACAGTTGAATATGATAGCATAATCAAGACTTTGCTGTTGCATTATTGAGATATTGATCCTAACAGATTTTAATTTTTGAATAGGTATGATTACTTTCGTTCAGAAGTTTTCTAAAGGGCTTGAGTGATAGCTCAGTTGGTAAACGTTTAGTTGTTTTTCAAAACAAGACATGAGGTCAGTCCCAGGAACCCACAAAAAAAGGCAGGTGTGATGGGGAGTCAGGTGAATTGGTTGAATTCCAGAGAAACCCTGACTCAAAAAGCAAGGTGGTTAGCTCCTGAGGAATGACACCTGAAATGACACGCGTGTTCCCACATGAACACTCACATACGTGCATACATGGTGTTTTCAAGGCAAGTAGCTCATCTGTTATTGCTGTACCCACTGCTCTCTTTACAATGTACTAAATAAACTTTTCTTTCTTGGGAGTAAAAAGTTTTCATGTTAAAAGATAAATAGCATTAAAAAAATCTTTCTTACTCAGTATCCCTTCCCAGAGACATTTACAGCCATGTACTGTTCAATGGTAAACAGTGTTTTATTTAATCATCTATAAGGTGCCTTTTGAAACCTTAAATTCATGTTTACAAATGGCAAAAAGATAGATACTCACATAATTTGTAAATAGGTTAGGGCTTAGGAGGTAGTTCAGGAGTAATGTGATTGCCTGAAGTGTAAAAAGCCTTGGGTTCTATCCCCGGCGCTATAACTACATTTCTACATTGATGTATTTATAATTTGGTGACTGCCAGAGGTGTAGGCCAGAAGAGTTATAGCATTGCTACTTAAGTTACCCCAATACCTTGGAGCCCTTAGACAAGATGCTAAAGAGAAACAAATTTCTGAGTAGTTAACTGAATAGTTAAGCTATTCAGGAGAAGAGTAGGAAATCTGTAATTCACACTTTAAATCTGTGATAAAAAAATTATGATTAAGCCAGGTGTTGTGATACAGGCCTAGAATTGATAGACTTAAGAGGAGAAAGCAGAAATCTCAGGAGTTCAAGCAAGTTCAGGCCTGCTTGGACTATTTGAAACCCTGTCCCATAAAACAAACAAAAATATGATCATGACCTTAAGTTCATAATAATACCACAAATAATACTATTTGATTGTCTTGTTTTTCCAGGCTAGCTATGTAATTCTTATCTAAAGAAAGGTCCCCAGATTAATTTTTTTTGTTTTTGTTTCTTTTTGTTTTCTGAGACAGGGTTTCTCTGTAGCTTTGGAGCCTGTCCTGGAACTCACTCTGTAGACCAGGCTGAGCTTGAACTCACAGAGATCTGCCTGTCTCCGCCTCCTGAGTGCTGGGATTAAAGGCATGTGCCACCACTGCCCAGCTCCCAGAATCATATTTTAAATCCCATTTCAATTGTTTTCTGATTTTGCTGCGAAATACGGCTTCTGAATGTGTGTGAGCTTATGTATGTATAAATATTTTGCCAGTGATAAAGAAGTGTGTACTTGTTTTTGTAGGATGCAGTACGAAATTCTGTATGTCATACAGCAACTGTAATAGCAAACTCATTCATGCACTGTGGTACTACCAGTGACCAGTTTCTTAGGTAAATATGCCTGGAGAATTCCATTGTGATGGATTTTTTTTAATAAGTTATCTGTATTCCTGTGTCTGGGGGTAGGGTAGGTATGTACAGTTGTGTTTGGAGGCCAGAGGAGGGTGTCAAATCCCCTGGAGCTGAAGTTACAGGAGGTTGTGAGTCACTGACTTGGGTGCTGGGAACTGAACTTGGGTTCTCTTGAAGTACGTGCTCTTAACCACTAAGCTGTCTCTCCAGCCCACCAAGTGGTTTGTAACTGAGATAACAATGATAGTACTTCTTACTATGAGTAGTCTTGAATTATAAGTATGTTTGCTTGTTACATATATTGTTTGTTTTACATTTACTCATTTAAAAATAAAATTAATTTTATTAGTTGCTATGGTAACTTGAAAGAAAAAATGATATAAATTATATTTATAAATTATGATTTTCCTTTTCAAAGTAGAATTATATATCATCCATTTTAAGGATCTTCAGAGCTGGGCATTGATGGTGCATGCCTTTAGTCACAGCACTGGGGAGGTAGAGGCAGGAGAATCTCTGAGTTCCAGGACAACCAGGGCTATGCAGAGAAGCCTGTCTCAAAAAACAAGCAAGCAAAAAAACTTCAGAATATTAACACATACATGTAATAACAGTATTTGGGAGGCTGAGGCAGGAGGATCACTGGTTGAAGACCAGTCTGGGCTACAATGCTAGACTCTTTCTCAAAAAGGGAACAACTTACTTAGGACAGTTAGTATTAATAATGCTCGGATTGCCTTTTTTTTCTTACAGAGATAACTTGGAATGGTTGGCCAGAGCCACTAACTGGGCCAAATTTACTGCAACTGCCAGCTTGGGTGTAATACATAAGGTAATATATTTTATTCATTGTGACTAACTATCAGAAAAGAAGCCATTTTTCTGGGGCTAATAAGCATACATTTATTGTAATTCATCAACAGGTATATGTTGTCAGCTTAGCTCAGTCCTCAGACAGGGAAAGATACAGTAAAGAAGGCACTAAAATAAGTGTATTCCAACAGAAATCCTTTTCCTGTGATGACTAAGCCATTTTGCAACGGTTTGTCTTAGTTTAGCTTAGTTTCTGTTGCTGAGACTCTATGGCCATTGCAACTGTTATAAAGAAAAACATTTAATGGGATGACTTATAGTTTAGTTCATTATCATCATGGTGGGACGTGGTGGCGTGCAGGCAGACATCGTGCCTGAGAAGGAGCTGAAAGTCCTACATCTTGATCCACAGGCAACAGGGATTGAACTAGGCGTAGGAAACCTCAGAGCCCACCTCCACAGTGACACACTTGCTCCAACAAGGCCACACCTCCTAATAGTGCCACTCCCTATGAGTTATGGGGGCCAATTACATTCAAACTACCACACAATTCAATTGAAATGTTGTATAGTCTAAATTAATTTGAAGAAACATTGTAAAACAAAGTAAAAAGTAAATCTAGCCACCATGTTTTCTAATGGGGTGTACCTAGTTCTATTAAAGACTCATATTTGAATAATGGAGTTGTTTGGATTAATGCATATTCTGTTACCTACATCAGCAAAGGGATATTCTGTGGAGAAGATGGTGCATCTGTGTTCCTCTACCTTTTTCTTACCTCTTGTGACAGGGCCATGAGAAGGAAGCATTACAGTTAATGGCAACATACCTTCCCAAGGATACTTCTCCAGGATCAGCCTATCAGGAAGGTGGAGGTCTCTATGCATTGGGTCTCATTCATGCCAATCATGGTGGAGACATAATTGACTATCTCCTTAATCAGCTCAAGAATGCCAGCAATGATGTAAGTATTAAAATGAAAAACCAAATTTCTATTATTTGAGAATCTAGGACAGTGGTTCTCAACCTGTGTATGTTGCAACCCCTTTGGGGAATCAAACCACCCATTCACAGGGGTCACGTATCAGATTTTCTGTGTACCAGATATTTACATTACAATTCATAATAGTAGCAAAATTGCAGTTATGAAGTAGCAATGAAATAATTTTGTGCTTAGGGGTCCTGACAACATGAGGAACTGTGTTAATGGGTCGCATTAGGAAGGTTGAGAACCACTAATCATTATATATTTGCTTAGTATTTCAGTGGATAGTGTAGTTGTTTTTTTCTTTTCTTTTTTTACTCTTTGGGGCCCACCACCCAGCTCCCAAATAATCACATGGAGATTTATAGTTACTTATAAATACCCAGCCTTGTCTTGACTTATTTCTAGCCAGCTTTTCTTAAATTCAGTTAATCCTGTTTACCTTTTGCCTCTGGGCTTTTACCCTTTTCTATTTTTATATACCTTTCCTTTGTCATGTAATATATTACTCTTTTGGCTCTTTGAGGGGGCCCACCACCCACCTCCCAAATAAATCACACACACAGTAGCTTATTATTACTTAAGAATGCCCAGTCTTAGTTTGGCTTGTTTCTAACAAGCTTTCCTTAACTGAAATTATCCTAACTACTTTTGCCTCTGGGCTTTTTCTTTTTCTTAGTTCTGGATATTTTTCTTTCATTCTTACTCCGTGGCTGGCTGGCTAGCTGGGTGGCTGGGTGGCCCCTGACATCCTCCTCTCTGTGTTCTTTCATTGCCTCTTCCTTGGCTCTCCTTCTATTTCTACTCTCTGCCTTCCAGTCCCACCTATTCTTTTCTCCTGCCTTGCTATTATTCATTCAGCTCTTTATTAGGACCATCAGCCTATTTTAAACAGGCAAAGAATCACAACTTCACAGTTAATCAAATGCAGCATAAACAAAAGTTACATACCTTAAAATAATATTTCCTAGCCAAAAATAATAATAATAATATTTCCTAACATTCTTTCTTATTCTGTGCCTGACTGGGTGGCTGGCCCTCTCCTCCTTTTCTTGCTTCTCAGTCTTCTCTTCCTTATTTCTCCTCCTATTTATTCTCTTTGCCTGTCAGCCCCTCCTATCCTTTCTCCTGCCTAGCTGTTGTTTATCATCAGTTTGGGTTTTTTTGTTTGGTTTTGGTTTTGGGGTTTTTGTTTTGTTTTGTTTTGGTTTTTGGTTTTTTGAGACAGAGTTTCTCTGTAGCTTTGGAGCCTGTCCTGGAACTGGCTCTTGTAGGCTAGGCTAGCCTTGAACTCACAGAGATCTGCCTGCCTCTGCCTCCCAAGTACTAGGATTAAAGGCCTGTGCCATCACCACCTGGCCCTTACCATCAGTTCTTTAGTAGACCAATCAGGTGTTTAGGCAGGCAAAGTTAACACAGCTTCAGAGAGTTAAACAAATGCAACATAAAAGAATGAAACACATTTTAGCATCGTTAAATATTAAACATCATTAACAAAAACGAATGTAACATATCTTAAAATAATATTTCACAACAGGAAAGATTTCTTAGGATTTGGTAATACCAAAAACAGTACTTTCCGTAGTAATTTGGTGAGGGGAGGTTACGTTGATACTGCTTTTTTGGGGGGAGGGGTTCAGTTTTCTTGTGATAGGGTCTTGCTGTTTAGCCCAGGTAGCCTTCCAACTCAGACATTCTCCTTCCTCAGCTTCCTGAGTGCCAAAATTACAGAAATGAGTCATCACACTTGCTTTTTATCCTTTCTTCTTTTTTTAGAGCTAAGTTTCTTTTCTTTTTTCTGGAAGTTAAAATTGTGCTTTTGTGTCCTTTAAGAACAGGTGACATAAGCAAGACGTACATAGTTCTAAGTATCCCTAAAATCCACCGTTGTCTCACGGCTCTTGGAGTGTTACTACTGTATTGATCCTACTTCTCACTTGGTTTAACCATGTCATTTTAAAGGAAATGCAGGGCTTCCAAAGTAGCATATACTCTGAGAAGTCAGAATTATTGCTTATTTTAATCATAAATAAGATTTTTCAATGTTATTTATTTTTGAAAAAAATATTAAGTACTGTTATTTTAAATGATGCTGAAATGAGATGTTAGACTTTAGTTTTCAGGTTCAAGTGAATTTTTAGAAAGTTATTAGGATAATGCTTAAATGAACCAGAACACCTTAGCCTCAAATGTCTTTGGAGAAAAAAAATGAACCAAGAAGTTGGTGTGTCTTGATTAACACTCCATGTATGTATGCACATCTTTACCTCACTTTCAGGTAGTTTATGGATAGATAGACAGACAGACATACACACACACACACACAAAACAACAAAACACTAATAATAGAGGCCTCTTCTGGATGAAGCAAGGAGTTCATAATCAGAAGTATCTTACATAATTAATGAGAATATTGATGAACCAGCTTTTTACTAAAAGCTGAGTAACTCTGGGTGACGCATTACATATAAATAGGAACTAATGGCGTTATGTCTTCAGGGACCTGTTGTCAGGATGAATAAACTTGAAACATTTTTGTCCTTGAATTTCTCTAATTGAAAACATTAAAATTCTAGAAGTGGAATGTCCTATTGCCCTAGCTTCAGCAGCACCCACACATCAGTTAGGACAGGGTGTGATTTACCAAGGTCAGCCAGTGAGGAAGGAGTGTTCCCAAAGAGTGCTGGAGTGCTGCTGTCACTGAGCGCAAACTGTATCTTGCAATAAACAACCTGCAAAGCCTTTTTCAGATGAAGATGTGCTTTGTGCTCTACCCCATCTCCTTGCTTGACAAATGTATTCAGTAGGTGCTTTCTCCTCAGTCCTTAGCATCTCCTGTACTGCCTCCTCCAGAGGCCACAAACAGCAGATTTCGCCTGCCTGCCTCCCGTTCTTTCACTGGTACTTGCCTCTAGTTCAGTCTTTCTCATGTAAATTTATGGAGGTACTCTTATTTCTCTCATGCACTTCTCCAGTCACTGTGTGCACCAGCAGACATCATAACTAAAATTGCTGAAGTTACCATGGAACTCCTGATTCTCTGATCTTTCTTACTGGTGCTGAACTCTGGACCTCTGTAAGATCAATATGAGCTCTTAACTACTGAGCCATCTTTCTCCAACAGCAATTTTAAAAAAAGGGAGACATCTTTTATAGCTATTTTTCCTTTTAAATGCAGCATCAAATCTTGTAATAAAGTCAAGAGATATTATGGCAACTTTGTTTGCTTTAAAACATTATCACAAAACACCATAGAATATTCTCAGGACACAAATAGCTCTCTTTAAAAACTTTCTATTTGCACAAGTTACTTCTGTCAGAGCACTCTGCATACGCCCCTTTAGAAAGTCTACGTTAGAAAAAAAGTATTAAGATAAACCTGCTTAATGGAGCAAAATCTGCTCC
>LOJH01029201.1:0-12503 GCA_001685095.1 Ellobius talpinus | reverse complement strand
CTCTGGGGGAGACAGGGGTCTCTCGCTGCAGACTAGAGCAGTGTGAGTCTCTGGGTGACACAGGGGTCTCTCGTTGCAGACCAGCAGAGTGTGAGGCCCTGGGATCTCCTCTCTCTGCTAACCCATCTCACCATAAAGCAATGGCTGGACGTGCAGGTGTGGGCTGCTGTGTCTAGCTTTACATGGTTCAGGGCCTCATGTGTATGCAGCAAGTGCTTTACCTGTGGAGCTGCCTCCCCCACCCTGTGCTGATTGCTATCTTAGAGGTGTGAGGAAAACGCAAGACATAAACAGCTGCAGGAAGGAAAGACTTATGTGGATTCACAGTTTCAGATAACTCGATTTCTCCTTTCCTGACTCGGTTCAATGGGCAGAAACAATGGTGAGAGTTTAGAATACCACCAAGTT
This sequence comes from Ellobius talpinus, assembly GCA_001685095.1. Classification (NCBI taxonomy): domain Eukaryota; kingdom Metazoa; phylum Chordata; class Mammalia; order Rodentia; family Cricetidae; genus Ellobius; species Ellobius talpinus. Next base: position 12,095 of record LOJH01029201.1, on the reverse strand, counting down.
CACCTCATGGCCGACTGGAAGGACAGAGAGCAGGCACAAGGCTCCCTCAGTGAACAATGACCTACTTTCTCTGATTATCCTAAAGTTTCTAGAACATATCAAAATAGTGCTGCCACCTGGGGAACAAGTGCCCAAAACCCGATCATTTGGGGAGGATACTCTCCTTCCAAACCATAACTAACTGACCTTCCCTCATTTAAAATGAGTATGAAAACTCCAAAGGGCAAAGTAGAAAAGAGGGCATATAATTCAGAAACATCCAGGACCATAAAGCTGACTTATTACATATAAGACTACCTAAAATTCTAGCTTTGGGGCCCTTGAAGAAAGGCCTGTAATTACTTCCGGGCTCCCAGACCGTTTTGCTCAGAGGGCAAGAGAAGCTCCCAGCAGAGCTCACTTTGCTGCTGGAGGGTGAGAGAGTGAAAGGAGAAGTCTCATAGCAAATGAATATCAACAACTATGCAGTAAAGAAACTGCCGACACATCGCTCCATGGCATGGTGATGTAGGAGGAGGGCCCACTTGTTTGTCCCAGCTGCCCAGCTAACTTAGCCCCAAAATAATCACACAAAAACTGTATTAATTAAATCACTGCTTTGTCCATTAGCTCTAGCTTCTTATTGGCTAACTCTACATCTTAATTTAACCCATCTCCATTAATCTGTGTCTCACCACGTGGCAGTGGCTTACCAGGTAAAGTTTCGGCCTGCTCCAGTGGGGCTACATGGCTTCTCTCTGACTCTGTCTCCCTTCTCCCAGCATTCCGTTTAGTTTTTCCCACCTAGCTCTGTTCCCCTGTAGCTCTGCTATAGGCCCAAAGCNGTCCATTAGCTCTAGCTTCTTATTGGCTAACTCTACATCTTAATTTAACCCATCTCCATTAATCTGTGTCTCACCACGTGGCAGTGGCTTACCAGGTAAAGTTTCGGCCTGCTCCAGTGGGGCTACATGGCTTCTCTCTGACTCTGTCTCCCTTCTCCCAGCATTCCGTTTAGTTTTTCCCACCTAGCTCTGTTCCCCTGTAGCTCTGCTATAGGCCCAAAGCAGTTCCTTTATTAACCAATGATATTCACAGCATACAGAGGGGACTCCCACATCAACACACACCTTTAATGCCAGTAGCCACACTAATTTGGCATAGAAATCTGGTGGTGCATGCCTTTAATCCCAGTGGTGCACATCTTTAATACCAGAACTAGAGAGGAGATAGCTCTCAGTCTCAATCTCATTCTGAGGTTTCCTGGAGGCAGGGTCACCATTTTCAGACCGAGGTGGAGGTAAGAGCCAGTGGCTGGCTGCTTTGTTTTTCTTGTCTATAGCTGAGGTTTTATTAATCGTGCTACATTTGGTGCCCAAGCATTTGGCAAGAATTTCCACATAAAGCCTGAGAAAGCTTAAAAAAAACCCAAAAACCAAAAAAGGATTCTAGACATACAAGAACAGAGTCAAGCATAGTTTCTTTGTAACCGTCTTTTCCCCAGTAGGCTCTGTTTGCTGGCAGCAAGCAGAGGCAGAAACCCATTAAGAGAGACTTCCTATCTCAGCGTTAGCAGCAAAAACCTTGCAGCTCGTTTAAGAAGCTCTACAACCAAACACTTAAATGATGTTTATGAGCAGCTGACATAAAACTTCTTGGTGGTAGCATGGACCTAGAAACTCCACAGAGTTGTAACCATAAATGTGGCTCCCACCAGTACCTCCACCATGAAGCTAGACTCGCAGAAATCTAAGGAACGGAGTGGAGCAGCCACCATAGCCCAGTTTTAATCCTAGCCATATCGTTTAGTGGATTAAAACCTCACCTGATCAGAAAATAATTACAGATACACAATAAAGACAGATTCAGATGGGGGGAAAACCTGCAAACGGTTTACAGTGTGTTAAAAAATATATGTAGTCTTGGGAGAGAAAAGAAAAAGGATAGAGAAAGTCCTTTAAAAAAGAAATAGAGTAGTTGGGTGTGGTAGCACATGCCTTGAATCTCAGCACTTAGGAGGCAGAGGCAGGCAAATCTCTGCGAGTTCGAGACCAGCCTGGTCTATAGAATGAGATCCAGGACAGCCAAGAAACATGGTTAAGGTTTTTATTGTAGATACCAGAGAGGGAACAGCCAGAGGCATCTGGAAGGGTCCAGAGCATAGAAAGAAAGACTGGACATGGCCTGCAGACAAGATGTGGCCAGGGCTGGGGCAGAGAGGAAGAAGGGTGGAGATAGAGACGCTGGAGACAGAGACTAGAACATAGCTATAAAGCCACACTGAGAGGGAGTGAGAATACAAGAGAGTAAGTGGGAGTGAGCGAGAGAAGAAGGGAGAGAGGTGGGAGAGCAGTGACAATATCCAGGGCAGGGTGAAAACCTTGCCTTTATAAAGGGAACAAACAAGCGCGTATCTGGGTGAAGGGACACCTGACTGCAGAGGGGAGACGCCAGAGTGGAGACTTGGAGATGGACAAAGGGGACTTGGGATGCTGAGGGTGCCTGGAGGCCAGCGTGGCTTTGGTATGCTGATAGGATCCACACATGCTCCTTCCTTCAGAGGTAAGGGAAATGACTCCTTTTGCCAGATGGGAACCAGTTTCACAAGATCCTGAATTCTGGCTTTTATCTATCCACCAGATACCTTGTGTAGCCCAGTATTAGCTCACTTGGGATACTTGCACAGCCTGAGAGAGCTAACAGCAACCATAAACATTGAGTTTTCATTAATCTGCATTCATAGTATCCATGGTTATTTTTTGAAATTTTATTTATATGCATGTGTGTCCCTATGTGTGCCATGTGTGTAAGAGTGCTTCATGAAGTCAGAAGAGGCATGGGAACTCCTGAAGCTGAAGCTCCAGGTGGTTGTGAGCCACCGGCACAGGGCCTGGGAACAGCTTGAGTCCTCTGCAAGAACAGCAAGTGTTTTAACCACTGAGATGCCTCTCCAATCCCTACACATTTTAAAATATAAACCACATATATGCATTAGGTTACAAATACCACAGATTAGACTAACCGGACTGGCAACATGTGGTGCCCCTTTGATAGCTTTTGTTTGAATATTCCCTTGTCTTCTCATTCACATGCATTTATTATGCACCTGCTTGTCAATGGGCACATAAAATAACCTATATATGGGCCAATCCCGTGTGCCTACAGGGCCATTTAATAAAGAGCTCGGAGGCAGTGCTATGAGTATTATTTTTAAGTAGGCTCCGAGGACTTGGAATGTTTAAGGCCGCTCTGTATTCACATTCTGAAGACAGTGTACAAACCGTCTCCATTGATTAATCTACATTATCATGAGCCCAGGAAATGTCTTTCTGTGACTTCAGTTTTCTTTAAGCGTTTAATAATGTCTCCACTTGAGGAAGAGTTAGGGCTGGCCTCAGAGATGCGGATGATGGATGTTTCCCATTACCAAGTTGAATGAAAGCCTCTTATTTAGCAGGGACTGCCTGGAGGCTGAGCGAGAGACTTTGCCCTGTGCCATTCATTATCTCAACTCCTGAAGGCTTCGACCTTCCCTATTACTGCTTAATTGAATTTAGAAAAGGCATAATCTGCCTTTTTAATATTCTACATATTTTTAAATGTGAGATTGATTTAGGGGAGGGATGGAGAGAGCTTGAGTGTTTCTCCTGGCCTGCGATTGGGTGTCTATTCCTTCAGAGTGTTTTAGCCAATTTGGAAAATAAAAATGTGTCCTTGTGTTTGGAGCCAAGGCATAACTAAGTGTATAGATTCTTGTAGTTAGCTGTTAAGTATGGACATGTTTCATTTAAAAAAATACAAAGCTTGTAGGTGAATACTAAATTTAGTTTTACAATTTAACACTGACTTGTGTGTAGTACAGTGTACATTACTTTATGGACTATACAATAGGATTCATAAAAATAAGATCTGATCTCTACCCACAACCTATGTCCACAATAAATGTTACCTCCCCCTTCTCTACACTGAACATGCACTAATCAGCCATGAACACTCGGTCGTGATTTCTTTCCTGAAGTCAAATTGCTTCTACGCCACAGTTTCCAAAGGGAAAAGAAGCAGCCCTCTCCTGGTTTCTTTAGGAACACATGCCAACCTGTGCTATGGGCTTCCATCTGTTTCTTAATCTGTAACACGGAGACTTAAGCTTCTGATCTGGTCTGTGGATTGGCTGAGACTCCTCAGGAAATGACTGAACTGATTTATTTTAGCCATTATGCTATAGGTTACATCCCACTCAACATATCTATCTCTGATAATAAATAACTAATCTAGAGGGATTGCTTGCTCTCTCTCTCTCTGTGCGTGTGTGTGTGTGTGATGTGTGTGTGTGTAAACTGAGGACTTACTGTCTATATTATAATATGTATTACATACTTTATTACCTGCATATTTATCATATGAATCTGTGTGTGTGCACACTGAGGAATTGCTCTCTATATTATAATACATGTATTGCATACCTTGTTACCTGCATATTTATCATATGAATCTGTGTGTGTACACTGAGGACTTAATATATGCATTACATACTATATTAGAAAGCTGGCATAGTTATGATATTTATAAAATTACCCATCTATGTAATTCATCAACAGAAAGATGAGCTCAGACATGAACTCTCACCTTGATCCACTTGAGTTTGCAGCCAGCTTGCTTTATTAAACATGTGTACCTAATATTTACATATTTCAGGTGCACAGACTGCTCATTCATTACCAGGAAGGCACATTTCACGCACACTCCGACATGCCATGGGCATAGTGTTATTCCATCACGAGGCACCTCCCCCCTGACTAATGGCTTTGAAAGCAAGCACATGCCATCCAGTTCCTTGTCTCCCACGTTTGCAGAGTTTGCCGGTGGACTTTTATAACCTGCCCAGGGAGAATTATCATCTACAGTGTGTCTTCACCAGTCGTTCATCTTCCTCCCATTCAGACTTTGAAGGAAGACACCCCTAGAGCATGCTGGCCTCTGAGTTACCATGTTAATTCCTGAAGTTGCGCATAAAAGAGCCATCTTGTGTGCTCAGGCTGGTCTCTGCAGACGGGGCTGACTGCAAGACTGCCTTCTCTCAGCTGTCGCCACGATGGGCTCATGCTTGCCACCAACTCTGTCAACGCCAACCAAAGTGTTACTGTTCCCAGACGTTTCTGTAGCCAGGGCACAACTCTGGAAAACAAGGAAATCGCTTGTGCATGTGCTGTCTTAAACATATCACCCAGGGTGTGGGGAAAGACTTCTTTTCAGAGCTTTTATCAAATGACGTTTTCTGCTGGCAGCAGCTTTTTATCACCGGTTGCAGTAATTGACTCTTTAAATGCATGACTTCCCTGAGAAGTCATGAATAAGCCAGTTCTGAATCCTGGGCACATAAATTGTCCAGGGTGTCTCTTCCAAGTACCAGATTATATGTCTGTATTCTGCCCTAAGAGGAGCCCTGGAAAAGACATCACCTTGCATTGTTCTCTGAAATCCTCTACCATGGTAGGCTGAAGGACGGGACACTCAATCAATGTGCAATGGATAAATTACATCACTTGCAAGTGTCTTCAACATTTGCCACTGAGTCCTGTGGTCACAGCTGCTGCCGGGCTTGACAGCATGTTCGTACTCCATCCTTCTTTTGTTGCCTGAAAGAGAAACATTAATTAAAACTCAGGATGCATTTTTTTTCCCAACTTCATGGTCACTGCTGACTAATAGGATCTCTTGACATTAATTGGACGTCCCTGAAGACAGGCAGCTGTGCATGTGTGGTTCTCGGTTTCTTCCAGTGTACCCCATGGTCACAGGTGTGGTTAAAGGCCTGGGAGAAAGATGCCACATGGTCTGGGATGCAGAGCAATAGGGCTGGAAAAACACGTTGGCCACTCATTAACATGACTGAAATATCTTACATATATACAACCAGGTGACCAAAACCAATCCTTCTCCAACTGTATATGGTGAAGGGTTTCCCAGAGGATAATGCAAGGGCTCATCTCAGGGCAGGATGCAGATGTATGATCCGGTACTCAGAAGAGATGCTCTGAATGCCTGAGATGATAAGATACCTACTGACTCTTCTAATCATGTACATGTGCGAATACGTATGTGGTTACATGTGTATAGGCACAGGTCACGCAGAGACTTTCAGAAAGCATAGACGCCCTGGAGCTGGAGCAACAGGCACATGTGAGCCTCCTGAGGTGGGTGCTGGGAACCAAACTCCAGTCCTCTGAAAGAGCAGTGCATGCTCTTGACTGCTGTGCCATTTTTGGAACTCCATATATATATATATATGGATATATATATCCATATATATATATCTGCCTTTATTCATTATTCTTTATCATACTGATTTAAAGTTTTTCCAATGCTTATTCTCAGATTCTACCTTTATCACTCCACAGATGGATACTCCTGTGCCATCCTACAGAACGGCTCTGAGCAGCATCGACGAAACCAAACCGTGGTCTTTTTGTTTGGTGCACTCATGTATTTCAAGTACAAACCTTAATATACCGCAGTCTGAGATACCCACCCTCCTATGGAGACCTATGGGTTGCTCAGCAGGAGAGCAACAGTCTCTGTTAGTGCCACGGTAAACATTACCCACCCAGAGTTCAACTTTTCCTTTACAGACTTGGAATATTATTGGCTGAAAGACGCAAGTTTGGGTTTAGACCTGAGATTGAATCCAGTTCTGTTGTCTACTAGCTGTGCCACCTTTGGCAAGGTGCTTAACCACTCTGAGCCTTTTGCCTAATCTAGAAAGCAGAATGGTTCCAGGCTATATCCTCTTAAAACGGTTAAATGTAACTGTGTATAAGATACAGACAGAATGAAGGAAATATATCGTTATTAGAAAGGCAGTTTAGCTGGGTGTGGTGGCACACACCTGTAATCCAGCACTTGGGAGGTAGAGTCAGGAGGACCACGAGTTCAAAGTCACCCTCAGTCAGTCATATAGCAGTTTTGAGGCCAGCCTAGGCTACATGAGACTCTGTCTCAAAGGAATTGAGGAACTGAAGTTATGGCTCGGTGGTTTCGAGAGTGTGCTGCGCAAGTTCAAGGGCAGGAATCCAAATCCCAGGTCCCATGCAGCAAGCTGGGTGTGGTCGCACACATGCCTGGAACCCTAGCTTGGGGTTTTGAACTGGAACCTGCTGGCCTCTAGCCTAGCTGATAAAACCTGAACTCCCGGTGCAAGGGGAGAGTCTGCCTCAAAGAAATAAGGTAGAGAGTAGTAAAAGAGTGCCCTGGATGCCTTCCTCCGGCCTCCGCACACATTGCACAGACAGCACACATACACCAAACACATGTCTGCATCTACACCTCCACTATGTGCAAAAAAATTAAAAACTATACACAAATAGATGACTCGAAGTTTTAAAAATATACAATTAAATAAATAACAATTTACTAACTCAGGAGCTCCTTTATGGCAAACTGTGGAGGAAGGAAAAAAAGCACAGCCTTTTCTCTGCATGTGCTCCAGTGTGCACAAGGTTCTTTTTCTTTAATAAGTCTCAGAAAGTGCTTCATTATGTAAATCACTGAAATTGGAATGGATGAGATGCTCATCCCTTGGCCAGCATCCAGTAAGGGATTAAAGTGGGGTCATTCTCTCTCATTTGGCCTTGGGCAACACAGTGCAGCTATTGGACTAACTGCCAATCAGTGGGCATTTAGAAGTGTAGCCAGCATTATACCAGGTGGGGAAAGCGTGAGGCAGAATGACTCGGGGTACCTCCATTTAGTGGGGGGCAAAAAGCTATTCCATAGCTTGATATCACCTTAAAAACTAGAAGCCGCCCATGGCTTCTAAAAGAGGCCTACTTGGCAGGTCTTTGTGAACAGACAAAGAGCATCAAGGATCTTGGAACTGGAGAGATGGCGTGGTGGTTAAGAGACAGCGCCTCTTCATGCCTGCAGATTCCTTCTCTCTCCTTACAGGAGACGAACTCCAGCAGGGGTACATCTGACTTGTGTTTTTGTGGGATCTCATTGCTGCTTATTTACCATGGTTAAGATAAACTCGGTCTTGTGACTTCAGTCATGTGGTCAGGCACTTTAAGTCTACCATTGTGATATACTCTCCAGATCATCCCTTGCATTCTTCCCTCATTTTGTGGAGATTTGTGCTCAGAAGTTTCTTCAAGCACCAAGTCTAACTTAACATCTGATGTTATCAACCTGGTATTTCTTCTGGGCCATCAGGGCTGAGGTAAAGACGAACTGAAAAACAACCATTTGCATCTTATTGCTATTAATGACATGCATGTGGGGCTGAGTAGATAACTCAGCAGCTAAGAACACAGGGCTTGGCTTTGATTTCCAGCAACTGCATGACAGTTCACAAATGTCATTCCAGTCATGAGGGATCTGACACCCTTTTCTGGCCTCCACTGGTACCTGGCGTTCAATTGGTATACACACTTACAACACTTATACACCTTGATTAAATTAATTTTAATTCAAAACCTAACATATATATGAAGTAAACCTTCCTTTCCAACTTGGAGTCTCTCTCTCTCTCTCTCTCTCACACACACACACACAATCATTACATCACTTTTATATATGGTAACAAAAGGAGGACAAAGCCATGTGCCACATATTCTGGACCTGGAATTACAGGTAGTTCTAAGCCATCTAGCATGGGTGTTAGGAACCAGACTTGGGTAGCGAACAGGACCGTTACTACTGAGCCAACTCTCCAGCTATGCAATGTCATTATAATGCAGAACGTAAAGATGCCCTATTACTCCTTCTGTTGTCTGTCAATGAAGACAGTGAAAGCAATTGAAGGCAAACTTGAAGGCAATGAAAGGCCCTGCTACATGGTCATTGAAGGATTCAACGGATTTCTAGATCTCTGTGAGTGGAATCTCCACACTGCTTCTTATTGTCATGGTTAACAAACTTCTCTTGAAATGAGTAAAGACAGCAAAAGGTTTTGTTGATTAGAGATGTGTGCAGACAGACTATATAAGGAAATTTCCATAATTTCAGTTATGATTCTCTTCTTAATTTTATGCTTTTAGGGGGCAGATTTTTGAGAGAGAATCTTTCTACATAGTCATGGCTGTCCTGGAACTCACTACATGGTCTACATAACCTTGGAACTCACTACATGGACCATGCTATCCTCAAAGCTGGAGAGGTCCTCTTGACACTCTCTCGTAAATGCTGTGGTTATAAGCATACATGACTAAGCACAGCTGGAATATGTGGTTTAAGTGGCATATCTTTGAATCAGAGAATGAAATAATAATGTAAATTTTAAGCAGGAACCGTCATTGCTTGGATGAACAGTAACTCTTCTTAAATTCTATTATGTGTTAATTTCAATTGGTAAATCATTCCATGTGTCCTCGATATTTTGGTTATTTTCTTCATTTTGTTAGGTTCAGCTTTTTAAACTGTTTTAACTGTTCATATACCCTTGACTGTGGTGTACATGGACTCACAGGACAGCCCACAGCTTCCAATTAATACTCTGTCTCTGTGAGTTCTAGCCATCAAATGTAGGCATTTGAGTTCTGTTGCAAGTGATCTCACTGGCTTGGGGGGGCTTTAAAATTGCTTTTCTGTGTGCTGGTGTTTGGTTGTGAACATGGCACACACAGTGCAAGTGTAAAACTAAGAGAAAACTGTAGGAGTAATGTGTGTGTGTGTCCCAGAGACTGAACACAGGTCATCAGGATTAGTAGCAACCAACTTGACCTACTGAGACGATTCTCTGGCATTCATTTGTGGTTCTGAGAGAGTGTTATGAGCAAGTGTTTAGTACTAAGAATAAACTAACACAATTCAAAAAAAGAAGAAACACACAGCTCTCATAGAGGACCTGAGTTCAGTTCCCAGTATTTGCCTTGGGCAGCTACAACTGCTTGAAATTCCAGCTCCAGTGGATCCATCGCCCTCTTCTGGCCTCCACAGGCAACTGCATGCATGGACACACCCTTACACAACACATGTGAATGCATCATTAAAAGCACAAATAAATCTTTCCTAAAAATGAGTGTCAATGACCTCCAACAAGTCAGACTACAGGGACAAAGTTACACTGAAGACAGAAGTGGTCACATAAGCCTAGCAAGGCCATTTATCACGTGCTCAGGGCTGCTGATGGAGACAGCAGAGACAATTTTCTTCCTCCAATGTCATCAGTCGTTTGGTATGCATTCTTAGAATGTGCTCTCTTCTCAAAAACTGTTAGCTGGCTACAGACATGATAGGAAATGAAACTGGGCTCTGCGATTACAGAAATAAAACCTATTGCTGGGCACTCGTGTGCAGTGGCTCATTTTAAGACGATAGCCTTCTCTCCGCTCTCCTTTGGCAGGAAGGAATTGCCACAGGACAAGCTATATTCTAGAGTCTAAAGAAAGAAACAGGCTTGGCCATTGTCAGTAGTCCCTAGAAGTTCACAGCGCTGCCCCACCCTTCTCTGTGCACTTACACAAAAAGCTTTTCTGTGGTTTTTAAGGAACTACTTAACTTGGTATTTCCAGTAAGAGAACAATTTCATCTTTTTTTTGCTGAAGTTGAAGTAAAACATTCGCAAAACCATGATGCCATGCTCTATGCCATAAGAATATTTAGTATGGTAATTACTTCTCTGGATTGAATTAATAATGACCGTTGTTCTCTGAAGTAATTCTCATTTATTTCTAGGAATGAGTAAAGGAAAATATGCAGGCTTCCCACTGCGACGAGGAATCGGTCCTCATTTCTATGAGGCATTCTAATCTCCTTCATATTGAATTCTGGAAGTTCCTTATCTCGCTTTAATTGGGAGTTTTGAAAAATTATTTCTTCAATTGGATACAACTTTCTAAGATATTCGTCCTGGAAGTTGATAAACTCCAAGCTATCTAATAAAGATCTTCTCTCCTACAACACATTAAATATTTTTAAGCATTGGCATTCTGCATGCATCATTAGCAATGCGCAATGCAATGTTTCATCTTGCACGTCTGCCGAGTTCAGCCCATTACGGCAAGAGTGTGGGCAGAGCCTGACAACAGTCAGGCTACCCGGGGGAAAATGAATGAGAGAGATTTTACAATCCTTTGATTTCCTCCCAACTCTGCGGGGCTTTGATTCCTAGTTTAAATTTATAAGATTTATTATAATTCCTCTTGCAATAAAAACACGCTCATTTTTCAAGTAGCAATCCCCCTAATTAAGAACGGAGGAAAAAAGTCTTGGGACACAATGCAATGCAGCACTTTAAGAGCTTTCAAGGAATCATCAGTGTAAACAACTGGCTTTCTGGGCGGGCAATGAATCCTTGCACGTTCTGGCAAGCCTTAAGATAGAAGGTATCCTCTACAGTTATCTTCCTTCGTCAGCGACAAGGACAGGGAAGAGGGCCTGCCCTGTCGCACAGACTCACGATTCGTTCAAGTCAGCTATGAAAGCCATAGACAGAATTTGGCTGAAACTGGGATGAGCCCCAGATGTGTTCCTTAAACTGCTGAAGTAAGCACCGCTATGGCCAAGGCCACTTTTCATTATTAAAAGGTAACTGTAGCTACCCTGAGTGGGTCACTCTGTGTCCCCGGTGACCCTCTCCTGACCTTTGGTTCTGACGGAAGACTTCAAAACAGGAGCGTGTCCAGCATGGTTTCGCGGTGTTCATCAGATAGCTGAACTCCGTATCCTTTCCCTCTGCATTGTGTCCTACACAACGAGGCCTCGGCTCCTGGCTCACTGCCCTAGCAAACCGATACAGCGCCACACGCACTTCCGGCAGTCGGCAACCGGGCTGCAAGTCTCCAGGTTCTTGACCCCTCACTCAAAGAATTGAAAATAAGGGTTCACACAGGTTTTCAAAAGAAACAAGATAGTCGAAGCGGTAGAGCAGACTAAAGAGAGACGCTGTCAAGATTAGCAGCAGGCCACATGTGTGAGGTGTTTCAGAGCGCGGAATGCTGCCGGGAGCTGCCTCTCATGGGTACAAGGATGAGGAGCTGGCCACTAAGAAGCTTAGTTTGGGTGGCTCTCTGTCTTGACTGATAGATTAGGTTACATAATCGTTATTCCGCTGGACATATCCCTTCCCATGATGTATCTGATTTTAATCACGTGCACAGCCAATTTCGCATTGACGTAAG
>LOJH01029200.1:6522-17219 GCA_001685095.1 Ellobius talpinus | reverse complement strand
TAAAGAGAAAATATAAAGAATTGCAGCAAGAAAAGCCACTGCATGATAATTTATTTTGAACTGTTGGCTCCATGCACAGGGCACAGGCCACAGCTGAGGGAGGGCTCATGCCAAGCCGAGCTGATGGCAGGCAGCTGAGCAGGGGGAAGGAGGGGTTCTAAAACCAAACGTTTGGGTGCCAGATGAAGGCATAAGTCACAAACRATCCCACACCAGTTTGGAATTATGATTAATAGAATGGTTATTTATTTAAAGGGGAAAAACTTACAGATCACTGTCCCAGACAATAACCCTCTGCATGATAAGGAAAGGAGCCTAGTAGCTGGAAGCAGAGTGGGAAGCAAGAGACTAAGCAGAGGGCAGTCACTGCTTTTTTAAAGAGAGAGAGACCATGCCCCAATGGGCTGTTATCTCAGTGGCCATTGGCTAAAGGAGCGGAAGGAGCTCCCGCAACACCCAAATTTGTGTCAAGTAGATAAAAATAAATAAAATAAACACAAAAAAACACAACCATCACACAAGTTTTCTGCAAGTTGCCTATAGTATTTGTAGTGTTAGTTTCTTGTCTCAGTACAGTGGGTCAAATACCTGAAGAAAAAAAAAGACTGATGGAGGGATCATAGTTCAGACAACACTGTAGTCAACACCTTGAGCTAATGCATTTTGTTTTTGGTAAACATCAAGCAGTCTTCACTTTGGCAGACACTTAGTAGATGGCGGATGAGTGTCCTATGGCTCAGTTGAGCCCATTTTCTAGCTCTCTTCCATTGAAAGAAGAAGGAGGCTGCTTATTTGTTTCCCAGATGCTCAGACTCCCTAAATAATCACACAGAAACTGTATTAAGTAAATCACTGCTTATCCCATTAGCTCTAGCTTCTTATTGGCTAACTTTTACATCTTAATTTAACCCATCTCCATTAATCTGTGCATCACTATGAGATCATGGCCTACCAGCAAAGTTTCAGCGTGTCTGTCTCTGGCAGCAGCTCCAGGGCTTCTCTCGACTCCACCTTCTTTTTCACAGCATTCAGTTTAGTTTTCCCCACCTAGTTCTACTCTTCTGGGCGGTGGATGAGGGAATTTTGGGGGGTTGTCTAGAGACCAGTTTTCAGTGACTCATGGAGGGTTGGGATATATCAAGAGGGACATGAGCCAAGTAAAATGGTCTAAAGGCCCATTTTAGAGTCTAAAGTTAGCATGTGGATTCTGTTGTGAATTTATTGCATACTCTTCTCTTCTTAATGATCTTACATTATCAGATTATACATCTCACCTTGGAAACCAGTTCATCCATCTCTCTTATTTAATGACCTGGTTCCCGAGATCTATGATCTGATAAGGCAAAATTAGAAACCACGAGAGTTTCGGGAGCAACTATATAGTCTGTGTCTTCTTCCTGAAAACTGGACTTCTGGTGAAATTTTTATACCTCGCAGGTTGATGGCCTGGAAGGAAGGAAGACATCAAGCAACCATTAATTGTCCTAGAGTTCTTTGTTTCTAATATTTATTTATATATATGCATGTATTTAAGGGGCATACATGTGCAAGTCAGAGGAAAACTTGAGAGTCACTTTTCTTCTTCTATCATTTGGATTCCTGGGATAAAACTAAGGTTATCAAGTCTAGCTGCAATTTTGCTCCATTTCTAGCAAAGGCTTCAATGGGCTTCTTGGGTAAAGGGTTTTCTCCCTCTCTGGGTCCCCATGATTTTCCCTGCATACTCCAATCCCATCTTCCTGTACAAACAATAAATAGCAAAGGGGCCTGAAGAAACAAGATTGCATGACCCACTCAATCGCTAAAATATGTCCTCCAAAAGGTCAAGATGATACTGCAATATATTTCCTGTAAACATCTTATCTGACTTTCACTTATGAGGCTAGAACTGGGCAATAACTCATTCCAAAAACAGAATGAATGTTGTGATTAGCTGAGCAAAGGAGGCTGACTTCAAAGGCAAAAAATGCAAAAAACTAAAAACAGAAAGGTTGATTGTTTCAAAGCACTTTATAGGATTAATTGTGCTAATTCAGTTTAGCCCCCCCCCGTTCTCTAAGAAAGCTGGTTGTTTTTGGAGTTCAGCTTGATTTTGTGGTTTGTCTGCTCTGTGGGGCCCTAGGGTAGGAGGCACTCCCAGAACCAGGGTCATCCATAGCCTGTTTCCAGCAAAGGCTTCTAAGAGCAGAATAGACAGCCAGATGCTTCACTCTTACCGCAAAAGCCCCATAGAAGCTAAGCAGGGAGGCTGGAACCCCTTTCTAAGAGCCCTTTCCCTTTGGAGAATGGTATTTTTCCTATGGTCGAAAACATTACTTCCAAAGAAGCAAGAGACTAGACATCTTTTAGTGGGCTGCAAGCTGTGTGTGCCCTTCTCTGAAGGTGAGCTCACCAACAAACTGCTCTTGGGCCTGACCCTCTGGGTAGAGGATCTCTGGCCTTCCAGGATTTCATAGAGTGAATTTTCATTTTTTCAGTTAACATGGCAGCCCTCCAAACTTCTTCCTATTGGTTGGGAGCTAATGTAAACTCAGCACTCTGTCTCCTCCTGAACTAACTGAAAACTAAGGCTGCCACACCTATGGAGGAAGGAATGGGAAATTATTCATTTAAATCTCACCAACAGAAATGGAGACCATGTCAAGAATGTGACTGTTATTCCCAAAAGAATATATACACTGTTTTAAATTTACTTGGTACTGAATCATTCCAAAATATAGCAGCATGTTCTTTTTTATTTTAAAAATTCATAGTGTTATTCTAAGTTTCCCATTACTTGTTTCATTTGTCTTTTCCTTTCTCTCCCTTTTTGTTGGAAACAACATGTTTTTTCTGAACTGGCAGACTTGGCCTTTGAGTTATAATAGATATATTTCAGAAACAATTCTTACCTTTATATCAATTTTATTATTTTCTTTCTCTCTACCAGGGTCAATTCCTTGATAATCACTGTATTTCATAAACATGCATGAAAAACATCAGGAAATGAATTCACTTAGTTTTTCTTCTCGGTATTTGCCCTTTTTCTTACATTCTATGACCTCCTTTTCCTCTGAATCTCTGAATCTATATTCAGTCCAAATCTACAATCATGTAGTCACAGTTACTTTGTTTTGAAGTCTATAGTATGGTCACCCTTGGAGTCTTTAGGGGAATTGTCCAAGGACTTTCTAGCAAACCAAAGTCAGCAGACGCTCAAGCCCCTAACAGACAATGGTGTAGAATTTGCATAAAGTCAGCTGCATCCTCCCATATACTTGAAATCATCTCTAGGTGACTTACAGCACCTAATACAAGGTAAATGCCATGCAAATTGTTACAGTGTGTTATTTAAAAAGAAGAGACAAGAGAAAGATCAGTACATGTTCTGTAGAGATGTAATTTTCTTCCTCTTGTTGCATGCAAGGTATTTTATGTCTGCAAGCGCTTGAATCCTTTAATAGAGAACCTAGAAATACAAGAGGAAAGATCATGGTTTGTTCCATCCCATAATGCTTTGTATACAATGGTATAATAGTAGTTGCCAGTGAACTTCTTGCCTATGCACAGACTACATCCCTAAAGACCTCCAGTAGCAGCAATCCTCTGATGATCACAGACCATGCTCCCTGGAAAAAGTGTGTATTTCCTGCACCTGACCTCTGCCTCAGATCTTTGGTGGCCACTTAGGCAAGCCCTCAGCCCAACATAATTTCCTTGTCCTCATACCACACAACTATCACATTAAAGAGTTTGTGGTTCCTTATTGAATATCCATGCTTATGATCTTCCCTGCTACCAAAATTGAAAAAAATATCAAAATGCACGTATAAGATTTAATGTTCTTTTTCTCTAAAGTGACACTGATAATTGCCCATCTGAACAAACATCAAGGAAACATATATCAAAGTGGGGAACTTCACTGTCAGGGCTGAGCTTCCTATGCCCTCCATAGCACTCTAATTTTTACTGTTTTATTCTTAGACAATTTCATGTGTGTACACAGTGAGTTTGGGATGTTTTCTCACATACCCTCCATTACCCTTTGGAATTCCCCTCTCTAATCCAAAGGATTCTTTTTCTTCCACTTCCTACTTTAGTGTTTCCTTTTGTGTTTATTTTTTCTTTTTCCACCCACTGAGTGTGCTTGCATGAGCATGAGTGAGGAGCATTCTACCAGAACATGGGTAACTGATGAGTGGCTATACCACTGAAGAGCATGGCATCCCCTTCTCTAGTAGCCATTAACCAACAATAGCCCCTAGGTGAGAGGTGAGGCCTTATGAGCTCCTCCCCCATACATGATAAAATGCGAAGAGCCCAGTCTTGTTCACGTCTTTTGCAGTTAGTCACAGCTCCCATAAATTCATGAGTGCAACAGCCATGTCATGCCCAAAAGACATGTTTCATAGCATCCCTACCAAACCTTGAACTCCCACACGCTTTTAGCCCTCTTTCAAGACAATTCCTGAGCTTTGGGGGGAGCAGTGTTGTATCTGTCCATTTTCCCAGGATTTGGTAAATTGTGAATCTCTACAATAAGTGCTACCCTTTGCATGAAGATGCTCCTCTGACCAAAGCTGAGAACACCATCACTCTACAGGTACAAATGTTAAGTATTTTGAAGGCAGTTTGACACATGGCTATTTAACATAGAAACAGCAGGAGGTCCATTCTGCCCTAAAGTCTATGTCCTTTGTAGACACAGGCTTTTGACTGTGTTTATAGACCCAGATATGAGTTCCCTGCTGTAGAAGAGATTAAAATCCTATTGGAAAGTAGTTGGGTAACTATATTAGTCATGCCACTATGGCATCGGTAGACATATCTTGCCAATTATACAAATTGTAATTTATGGTATCCAAAGCTTATTATGATCATTAATCACTCGTCATAAGGACAAGGGAAAACCCAGCTTTATTAGCCTCTTGTTTATCTAGGATAAAACCTCTAAGTTTTCAGCTGGTTAGTATGTCTTTGAGCCCAGCACTCAGGAGGTAGAAGCAAGCAGATCTCTAAGTTCGCGGCCAGCCTGCTCTACAGAGTGAGTTCCAGGACAGTCAGGGTTACACACAGAGAAACCTTTCTTGAAAATAAAAAAAAAGGAAAGATAAGAAAACAACAGAAACCCTCAAATTTCCAGTGTCTTTCACTTGATGTTTTTATTGATCTGTTTTTTTAATCTTTAAAATGAAGCCCCCTGTCCTAGATTTATTTTGTCTCCTTTTTTAATTATTTGACACATAAGCTACAGAGCAAACCTTGACCTGGATATCATGTGAGCACATTTATAATGTTAGCAATCCCCAAAACCTTAAATAAGTTTGGTGTTTGTGGAAAGTAGGCAAATGTGTCCCCAAAAAATATTCCTAATCCCCATACCTACAAATATGTCACTCTGCATGGCAAAAGTGACATTGCAAAGTAGCTAAATTAATGACTTGAGATTTTCTATGGTTATCTGGAGATACCAGTGAAATCACAAGGGTTATAAAAAGAGGAATAAGAAGAAATAAAAAGAGGAAACATGAAACAGAAACAGAGGTCCAAGTGATGCATCCATGAACCAAGATGTGATAGGTAATCTTAGTTGTCAAGTTGACTGCATCTAGAATCCACTCAAACCTAAGCAGCTGGGCACACACATAAGGTATTTTCTTGATTGGATCAATTGAGATAAGATGACCACCTAAATTTAAATTCATTTGAGGTCAGAAGATCCACTCTCAGTCTTGGCCACACTTTCTAGTGGCAGCCTACATAAAAGCCTACATAGAAGGACATGGAAGAAGAAAACTTTTGCTTTCTTGCTTGCTTGTCCTCACTCTCACTGGCAAGTTCATCTGTGCTGATGCTAAAGCAGTCACTGCAATTAGAACCTACTTCTTCAGGATTCGAACACAGACTGAATATGAGCCAAGATATCCAGTCTCATGAGCTAAACAACTACTTGATTCTTGGCTTTTCCATCTAGAGATAGCCATTGTTGGACTCAGTGGCCCACAGCTTGGAAACCACTCTAATAAATACCCTTTTAATATAGATTCATTCCATAAGTTCTGTTCCTCTAAAGAACCCCAACTAAAATACCAGAAGTGTGGACAATCCCTACAGTTAGAAGAAGAAACCATATTTTTCCCTGAGCCTTTAGTAGAAATGCAGTTTAGCCAGACCTTAACTTGGGATCAGGAAGATCTGTCTTGGCTTTGACCTCCAGAACTGTAAGGTAGCAACCCTGTGTTGTTTTAAGGTACCAGGTTTGAAGATTCAGTACAGCAACCACAGCATATCAATGAGTGTCCTTCTGTAATTTACTGCCCTGGTTCACCATGTCTGTCACATGATGAGAAAAGCCTCCTCCTTGTTAATATTATTTTCCCTATTTTTCATGCCTGCATTTCACTGGGTCCCTGTATGTTCTGACATATCCCTTCCTGGCCTGCCCACACTACTCTACAAACAGCATCTATGTATTTGCTCCATGTCATGCTAGAAAAGAATGGAGGCAGCTCTTGCTAAAACACCATGGCCAAGCCAACTTATAATATATTTACTTGGATTTACATAGAGTCCAAGATCATCATGGCAGGGAGTATGGCAGCAAGCAGGCAGGCACAGTGCTGGAGCAGTTGCTGAGAACTCATATCTTGAGATACAACCATGATGCAGAGAGTGAGAAAACCGGTAATGACATGGGTGTTTGAAACCTCAAAGTCTGCCCCCAGTGGCACACCTCCTCCAACAAGGCCATATCTCCTAATCCTTCCCAAATAGTTCCACCAAATAGAGATCAAGTATTCAAACGTATGAACCTATGAGGGCTCTTCTAATTCAAACCACCCTACTATGTCTGTCTTTCCAAAACTGTTCTGTCCTCCAGACATTAATCCACATTTTTGTTTTCATTTGACATAAGAGATTTATCTCTCACCTTATGTCCAACTTTTCTTATCCATGCCACTGGGTTTACTCACACAGTGGAGAAAGTGAAATCATCCATCTCTGGGTCTCTTCATACAAGGCATCAGTTCCATCCTTGGAAACTTGACTCAAATGATTTCTTAAAGGACCCATCTCTAAATACCACCATTAAGGCTATAAATTATGAATAGAGAGGGAAGAATACCACATAATCTATAACACACATAATCAACCACTTCTCTAGGCACCCTTAGCAGTTAACTACAGAATGGTGCAAAAAGCAAAATATAGTACAAGTGCTCAGTTAATGTAATAAACTTGGCATCACCGAAAGCAAAAGCTGGGCATAATGAATGCTTCTAGCTGATAGTTGGGACAGTATGTTTGTGTGTGTATGTGTGTGTGTGTGTGTGTGTGTGGTCATCTATGTATACACACAAACAGTTGTTTATTGGCCTAGTTAGTGGAATAAAATTTAAAATTTAAGGACAATTTTACATTCATGACAAAATTAGGTTTAAATTTCCACATACCCTTCTTGTCCTACCCATGCATAACTTTTTACCACTGTCAATATTCCCCAGCAGCGCAGCAAATGTGTCATAATAAATGAATCTACACTGATAACTCATTATATATTGAAGTTCACTGTTTGCATTAGTGTTCACTTTCTGTGTTGTGCATTCCATGGGTTTTGGCAAATGTAGCTTCCAGCAGTTGGGCCTCATAGAAAGTGGTTTCACTGCTTTTAAAGCCTGTCACTCCACCTATTCATCTCTCCCTTTCCTCTCCTAGCAACCACTTATCCCTGCCTTGCATCCGTTTGCCTTTTGCAAAATGCTTTGTAATTGGACTCATACTGTATGCAGCCACTTTGGGCATCTTTCTGTTATCAATGTGCTTTTAAGCTTTCCTCTGTCTTTTTGCAGTTTGAAAGCCCATTTCTTTTTAGTGCTAAAAGTCATTTCATCCTCTGGATTTAACCAGAGTGTGTCCATTCAGTTGCTAAAGAACATTCTGGATGCTTATAAGCTTGATTGTCATTGCCTTTGTGTATGTGTGAATACAACTGCTATAAATACCCCCACATAAGTTTTCATGTGGTCATAAGTTTTTAGTTCATTTGGGTAAATAGCAAAGACACAATTGTAGACGGATTGTCTTTTTACCACCAGTTCCCAAATAATGACATGGAGATTTCTTATTAATTATGAAAGCTTGACTTTAGCTTAGACTTGTTCCCAACTAGTCTTTATAACTTAAATTAACTTGTTTATAATAATCAACATTCTGCCACGTGGCTCATTACCTGTCCTCCATACTATTTGTCCAACTTCTTTCACATCTCACTGGTGAATCTCCCCTTCTATGATTCTTGCCCCAAGTTCTTTCTCCCCGGAAGTCCTGCTTATCCTCTCCTGCCTAACTGTTACCCATTCAGCTCTTTATTAAACCAATCATAAGGTTTCTTAGGCAGGTGAGGTAAAACAGAGACATTTTCATACAGCATGATCAAATATCCTGCAACACAACCATCAGATTAGTTGGGCCTCTGTTGAACATTGGGAGAAACTGCCCAACTGTCCTATAATGTGATGTTCTGTTTTGATTTCATATCAGTTGTAGGTGGGTGCTCTTGTGGCTCCGTATCCTCACCAGCATTTTGGTATTTTCGGTGAATTTGATTTTAACCATTCTGGTAGGTGAGCAGTAACAATGTATTATTATAAGTTGTAAGTCCCATGTTATGTGTGATAGTTAACATATCTTCTTATGTTTATTTGGTTTCTGTATATCTACTTTAATAAAGTCTTTCATAGAGCTCTTAACCAGGTAACTTACTTCCATATTGTGACTTGTCTCCTCATTCTTTTGAGATGGGTTTCTTTGTAACAATAAAAATAAAATACTAAATTAAAATAAGTGAGCCTATTATTTGGGTACATATTCATGAGGTAATAAATCTATGTGAGTCCATGCTGACGCCTTATGATTTCTACAGGTTCTCTCTAACCATGTTCTCTGTTCATTTACACTGATCCTCTACCCATGAACAATACAAGGTTCATGAAAGCAGAGATCAATTACGTTCATTCTCTACTCATAAACAATAGAAGGTTCATGAAGGCAGAACCTCAATGGTACCTGAGGAGGTCAGCTGACAGAAGAAGAGGACATCCAATTGTCTGGGAACAAGATTTCTTCAAGCGATTGGATTTCTTCTTCTTCAACAACAACAACAATAAAAAAATACTTAGAAAAGAACGGGTTTTTCATTCCCTTTTATGAGGAGGAAATAACCAAACATAAAGTCACAATAAAGCCTGAATGAAATCATCTAACACTAGGAAGTATTTTGAGTGAATAAAATCATTTATGATCTCATTCAGAATTTTCTGGAAAATAGCAATGTACAAGGAACATACCTATAACAATTATAAGTACCATTTAGAAAATTGCAGCAAGGGTTCAATTCTTTGTTTGGGCTTGAAGTCTCAACCAAAATTTCCCTTGGGTGTGGTAGTAGCAAAATGTGATGGTGGAAGAACATATACAGGTAAGTAGGAAAATGCTGAGAACTACTGGTACTGAGAACCACTAGGCTAAGCTCCACCTTTGGTGCTTCTTTGACTCTCAGAGAGACCCTAGGATGATTTTTTCAGCTTTACTAATGTGAAGACACTAGGACCCTGACACATGTTGGATGACCAGTTCACAGCAGGTATCAGCTGTCACCAATAATGATTTCTTTGACAATGTTTGCCAACTGAACAGTTAGCAAGGACTGCCCCAATATTTTTATTCTTCTTTCATGTTTCTGTAATCTTTATAATTTCTGAATGTTCTTTGCTTAAATATACTAATATTGTATCATCCCTCAGAAAGAAAAAAAAGAGAAGCAACATAGCACTGAAACATTTTCACTGAAAGTGAAAGCACTTTGACTATTCCTAGGGCCCTTGTTAATTAAGAGAATAATAGAGGTGGTAGAGATCAGAATATAAAGATAGGGCCTGGTGGTCCTCCCTGTCATATTCAATGGGAACAAGACCAAGTGCTGTGACCTAGACAAGTACCTCTCCCTGCAGGCATGCTCATTCAGCTGTTCTTGGAGCATCTAGGGTCACTTTATGTGGTCTACCCTCCAACACTCTTACACTATGATAATCTAAGCAGTAAAGTAACATGGTAAGAGAGAGGCACTTTTGGTCCTGCAGCCTCAGCAACTTGATGGAGGTGAGCACTGCTGATCCTTAGCCTCACCACATCTCAGATAGTAAGCCTTTCTCCTCACATGATGCCTCCTTGTGTTTATTTCTTGTCTCTTGTCAATCCATTGCACCCACTCTAGCACAAAAAGCTTAGTCCATACAAATATTAAAAATATTCACTGTTGACCTAGATGATCAAGCCTCACAGAATATTCCAGTCAGGACTTGACCATAATCCTAAATTTTCTTTAGGTCCCCATAAGATTATCAGTGCCCCAATCAACAGGAAGTAGCCTAGAAAACTATGCCCACATACCTACAAATGGATTATAGATGACTGTCTTTGTTTAGAATGTTGGTTACAAGTTGTTATGGATAATGGTCAGGAAGAAAGCTAAATAAAGGAGATTAGATCCAGAGTTTTTGTTTTGAAAAAAATTGGGGGGAGTGCTGTGGGACAATGGTCTTGTACCCTGTAAAGAATTGTCACTTATATTGGTTTAATAAATGCTGATTGGCCAGTAGCCAGGAAGGAAGTATAGGTGGAGTGACCAGAACAGGAGAATTCTGGGAAGAGGAAAGGCT
>LOJH01029199.1:7320-17502 GCA_001685095.1 Ellobius talpinus | reverse complement strand
ACAACTCCGCAGGAAAAGTCCCGCCCCGGCCTTTTCCATCTGATTAAGGCTTGTAGCACTCCAGCAGACTGGGAGGCTAGTAACTCTAAAGTGTAAGACTCAACATAGAGTCAAATTCTCAGTGTCTGTACGCAAGTCGATGTTGTGGGTCACTGATAACGAGTGGTATTCCGTTAGTTGGTTCTATTGTTTTCATGTATTCCATGGAATTAGAATTTCAGAATTGAAGGTAATACAGCAAAAGAGCCTCTGAGAAACACTTCCCTTTTCCTGGGATTGGTGCTGGCAAATGGGCTGGGCACGGGCGGGTTGCACTGTGCTCTTTTAAGTACCCTGGGCGTCTTCCAGACAGAGCGAGCCTTCGTTTGTGGGATTTTTGTTTTGTGTGTGTGTGTGTAATTAAATGAGTTCTTTGAAGGTTTGTCACCCCAAACTTCGTGTTTGTCCTCACCCCATCAACATTTCGTCTTTTTCAGAGCCCTGCCCTCTGCCCCTGGAACCCTACCACCATAACGGCCACCACAAACAAGCATGAAAGAAAACAGCGCTAACCGGCCCATTGATTCATTAGTCTTCAAAGAGCACTGTGGTCTCCTGCACGGTCCGCTCAGAATCTCTCCTATAATCCCAAAGCACCCAAGGATGTGATACTATTCCAGAGTTAAGACTTTTTTTTTTCCGGACTTGTTTCCCTTCGGACCTTGTGAATCTTGCTACTTCTCAACTTTTCTGTTTCAGACTTGCCAACGCAATGGTTCTAGTTTGGAATTGTTTCTGAGGTGCCCTACAGGGCTGCAAAGACAAGTTTGGGGGAGCCCTTGTTCCAATAAGGCATACTTCTGAGTGGTGGATTGCACAGGAAAAGTTACCCGTCTTTCCATTTGAGTGGGTTATCTGCTTCTTGGAACCGAGGTTTGTTTTGAGACAGGGCTCATATAGTCCAGGCTAGTATAGAACTCCACCTAATTCAGGCTTGTAGCACTCCACCAGGCTGGAATACTAATAACTCAGCACAGAATCAAATTCTCAGTGTCTGTATACAAGTCAATGTTGTGGACACTGGTAGTGAGTGGTATTCCCCCATTAGTTGGTTCTATTATTTTCATATATCCCATGGAATTGGAATATCAGGATTAAAGGCGATAGCAAACGAGCCTCTGAGAACACCTCTCTTAGAGCAGAGCAGACTGTCATGTATCAGTGTGAAACCTCACTTGCTGTGTATGACAGCTAGAAGTGTGTGCCCAGTCTCCACAGGAGGGATTTAATTTTATTATGAGATACTAAAAATACAGCCAGGATAGTATTAACCGGGCAACCCAAGTTGGTTACTACAGTTAGTTCACTTTTTAAATATTCTATTCTTAAAAGACAACTCAAAATTTGTTGAATTCTTTTTTTTTTTCTTTTTTGAGACAGGGCCTATATAGCCATGTCTGACCTGGAGCTCACTATGTAGCTCAGACCTCAAATTCACAGAGATCTGCCTGCTGAGTGCTAAGAGTAAAGACCGGGCCTTTTATTATTTGTAATTGTAGAATGGTTTATCCCAGGCTCCACAATCTTCAGGTTTCCAAGACTGTTTTGTTTTTCAATTTTGTTTTTTAATATGCGAAATGGAGATCAAGAAATTTTTGTGAGAACTCAGTGAAAGTGTATCTGGGCCTTAAGTGGCCAATAAAGAAGAACAATTATTCTCTTCTGGCTTCAGATCCGCAGCACTCTCCCGTGGCCACACTGATCCTGCTCCACGGACCTACTCTTCACTGCACCACTGGTCCTTAAACATCTGTAGGTTGGGGGTTGGGACTGACTGTACTGGCCCTATTTTATTTGTAATTTCACTATGGTCTATGCCCTGATGATCCCTAAAGCCCTATTAACAATGAGTTTAAGATTTATCTAACAGCACTCTGGACACATCTGTTAGATAACTCAGCTGTCTTAAACATCTAAGATGCATTTAAAGTCCTGTCACCAATCCCAATCTGCTTGAGTTTTAGAAGTACCTAATGGCAATCTGGGCACATCCATTGGGTAACTCAGGTATGTATGTTAAACACCTAAAACACATTCAAAGAAAAACTCATTTTCTTAAATCTGCCACTTCCTTTCCCAATTAGACAATAAACAAATCAGTACCATGTTGGGACATTCACTGACTCTTGGAACTTAGAAAAATTCCCAGCATATCCGAGTTAAATATCTGAGAGATGGAGTGGATTCTCTTATGTGAAGGCAATGCTGTGAGAAAGCATCTCTTCCTCACACAGACTGAGCTGCCTGTGTTATTCCGGGATAACTGCTAGGCATAAAGCTCTGGTCTCCATTACACACACACACACACACACACACATAATTTCACTTCAGGGTGATAAGCGACATAAGACATTTGTTAACCTTACAAAAGCATTCCCTTTTTATCACTTATAAGATTTGAGGAAGGATATTTTTGCTTTTTTGGGAGGGGGCAGGTGGCTAAGACATGTCTCACACCATAGCCCAGACTGGCTTGGAACTATGCAGGCTAAACTAGCCTTAGTTCACAACAATTCTTCTGCCACAACTCCTTAATTTCTGAGATTACAGGCATGAGCAACCACACCCAACCTCAAAAAGTTAAAAGTCTGTGAAGATGTGGACAAACACAGCTGTTCTGAGATATATGGTGCAGACATTCTTTTCACATACAATTGCATCTCAGACTTCTTTTAAAAAAAAAAAAGAAAGAAAGAAAAGAAATAAGAAAAAAGTCCATCCTAAGCCTCTTGGTGCAGGCAGGTTCCATGGGCAAATATGGAAAAGAGGCAGGGAGGCAGCCCCCATGGGAGACTCTGTAGCTTCATTCTAAAAAGAGGATGTAAGAATTTCCTGTGAAGTTCATAAAGTGTCCTTCCCTTTGCCTAGTCATCCAGAGTGAAGTCAAAAGGTTCAAAGTCTTTGCGGAAGCAGCGAGCCAGGGTCTCCTCCTCTTCCTTACTGATCTGACACTGCCTCCAGTCAGCCTTGTCAGGAACATTGAGAATGGCTTCACTGGCCAGTACCTCCCTGCAAAGAGAGTACGAAGGAAAATGTGAATAGCAACTGAAACCCCAGTCCCTTGTTCCTCTCCAGCTGGCTCTCCTCGGCAGCATCTAAGGAGTATGCAGACTTCTTACTCCTTACACTGCTCTCCGGCCCTGACTGACATTTCTGCTGTCTTCTCTATTAAAATCACTGCCATATTAAGTGACCTCTCCTACCCCATTTATTTCTCCTTCCCTGGAACAACTCAGAACTACGGTTTTAGTACTCAGGGTAGAAACACCACATACAAGCAGACAACAGGCATCAGAAAAATCAGACCGAATTTCACTCCAAGATCTGCTATTTGATATATATGACTTGAATACAACTTCATCTCTAATCCTTGATCTAAGGCTCACTACAGGAGGGCTCCTTATAGGACTTGGTACAGTACAGAAGCCACACAACCAAAGCACATTCCCAGAAGCTGTTCTGTCTCATCTTAAACTATAGCTCTGGCAGTCTGACGAGACAATGAGTTTGCTGAGGGCATGGTTCGGAGTCACGTCATGCCCATTCTGACTTAAAAATCCCTCTGCCTATCCTTCTAGGTGACTCACATTGTATGAGTACACCAAGAGAAGTTCAATATGAAGAAAACAATTTACACAGATACATATACACACAGCTTCTAATTTCTAATGGTTTCTATTTGGCTCATTTCAACTTTGAAGACACAATAAAGAGGTGAAAATGAATCCCAGTGGCCCTCTGAAAGACAAAGGTTCTAAGCTCAGACCCTGAGCTTGTTTCTTCATGATGTGAAATGCAGACACAATCACTTTCCCTATTAAGTGCGAAACCTACCGATTATATTAGTGTTATAAAAATTTTCAGGGTTGAAAACAAACTACCATGATCACAAACCATTTTGTCGACTGTACATGGTTGTGTGTATTGGCACATGCTTTATGTCCCCACTGTGCCTATCTACATCTGCTGCAAAGGCAACAAGATTAAACCACATATTTAGAGCATTTAACATATTTGTTCTCATTTATCAATTATCTATTTGGAAAAAAAGACCTCTATTTTCTAGACTTATCCAATGGGGCAATCTCTTGGAGGCTTTCCAAATTAGTCTAAGAATGGCTGAACGCTTATTGGAAGCCCAGCTGAAACCATTGGGAATGGCTGGAGAACAGCTGCAAGTCAGAGACCAGCATCAGATCACCACTGTGTGCATTTTCTACTTCCCTCTACACAGGCTTTTAGAACAATGCAGCATAGCAAGGTTAAAGACCTCTCTCATCTTGGTCTTTCACCAAACCTTCACCAGACTGAGGTTTAAACCTTCAACTGTGTGACCATGGGCATGCTACTTAACTCACCTTAAGGCACACTACACCCAATAGAGTAACCACTAGCCAGATGTGACCGTTTAAATTTAAGCTCTATTTAATTAGATAAAATTAAGAATTCAGTTCTTCAGTTCCATTTTCAATTTTTTTACTATATTTATTTGCATGGGTTCATGTGTGCCATGGCACCTGTGTGGTCAGAGAACACATGGGTAGAAGTCAGTTATCTCCTACATGTAGGTTCCAAAGATCAAACTAAGTCACGTGGCTTAGCAGCAAGCAATATCATCTCACTGGGTCATCAGTCCCATTTTCAAGTATCCAACAGCAACATGTAATTTGTGATTATTGTACTAGTGCAGCTTTATAGAGCATGCCCATATTTGTATGAAGTTCTGCTGGCACTGCTCCAGACCAGCACTCCTCACACGAGCAACTGACCAGCAGAAATGGGAGGTTAGATGAGACAATGCACATGAAGTTCCCGCCAGTGTCTGACCCAGCACATGCTCAATCGTAGCACTTTATTCTGACAAGGTGCTCTCATCCCGTCTTCTCCCTCTATGGTCCATCTCTTAAACCATCATTTACAGGCCTTTCATGGTCCATTATTCTCTGAGTTTCTAAAGTACAATGTTCCTCAAGATTTAATCATGGTACTGTTCAAATTCTCCATCACAAGACTGTATTACTGATCTGCTCTAAAACCGTAAGCTTCTTGGGGACCATTCCCTAGTGGACTTTTCATTGATTACCCATGCAATCCATCACCATGTTTATTAGAGGTCTAATGAAATATACCAAATAGAGTAAAAACATACAAACCTTCCAAATTGCAAAGGAAAATTCTTTTTAATTCTGTGGAAAAGCTTTTCTCCTGTGTCAAGTTCAACATAAAAGTACGC
Organism: Ellobius talpinus; assembly: GCA_001685095.1. Classification (NCBI taxonomy): domain Eukaryota; kingdom Metazoa; phylum Chordata; class Mammalia; order Rodentia; family Cricetidae; genus Ellobius; species Ellobius talpinus. The sequence continues at coordinate 12,230 of LOJH01029199.1, read as the reverse complement.
GGCTCCTGGCTGTGTAATCTGAAGTAAACAGAGTTGTATAAAGATGAAGATCAAATTTAAAAAGCCCCCTCTTCTGCAAACTTTGATTTAGCAAAGAATTTAGTCTAGAAATTTTTTAAAAAAAAAGTGAGACAGTATAGGAGCTAGAGTTTAAAAGGCCAATATATTCCCAGTGGTACCCATCCTTCAAAATTCCCATTTTGCAAGTGTCTAATTTATTTAATTCATGTGTTTATAAATGTGTGTGCCTATTCTCATGTCTGTGATTACACATGTAGGTGTATCCACGTGCCTGTGGAGGCCAAATGACACTGGGCGACTTTTTCAGTGCTCTCCACCTTATGTTTTGAGCCAGGTCTCTCATTGACCCGGCACCCTTTCAGTTTGTCCAGAGATCCTCTTATCTCTACCTCCTCAGAGCTTGGATCATAGGCACCTGTCCCAGCACTTGACCTTTACAAGGCTGCTGGAGATCAAACTTAAGTCCTCACCGAGCCATCTTCCTAACCCCACGAAATCTCTAACTCCTATTCTTCTCAGGAAAGCACTAAGACTTTGTTATAATGATGTCTTCACCTCTAGTCTTGTCAACATCCTGCATTCTAGCACCAAACGACCCTACTATTTAGTATTTTTGGAATAGCTTGACAGTACCTCTGATTCACCTTGTCAAAACCCAGATCTTAACTCCTCCCTGAACATCACCAACCCTTCCTGCTTCACCTGCTTGATGTCTGAGTGCTCTGGAATTTCCAACAGCTCTATCTGTTGCTCCTGTGCCTGGGTAACGAAGGCATCTTTAATGTCATCTGTAACACAGCAGCTGAGGGGCACAGGAATGACCTGGGTTGGTGTGGGAGACAAAGAAGAAACTCTATGAACTGATTCCAAAGAAGCTGTCTTTAAAGTCTTAGAGGAGGAGCAAATCCATCACTGGGGTGGAGAGCCACCCCTCAGTAGAGATTCTCCTCAGGCCAAACAGCCTCCATCGGCCCGGCTGTAGGACTTAAACTTATGAGATCCAGTCACTTATGGGAGCCAATCTGTCAACAGAAAACTCTCAAGAGAGACTCTTTGTCCCTAAGACTCTGCCGGCTCCTGCATAATGTATGTGGCAGAGTCAGGCCCATCTGAATACTTAGCAGATGTGCCAGGAAGACACTACCACCAAAGACACAAATCACTCAACTTCTAGCGGACTACACCCATGCTAGCTGGAAACTATTTTCCTACCTCTAAGCCTTCATTCATGCTGGACTTCCACACAAAATATCCATGTCTTACCAGCACAACCCATGTCTCTATCTGGAACCTGGAACCTGTTTTAACTACCCACTCTTTCTAAAAAGGCACACACCATCCTGCTAGTCACTGACCCCAGCATGACCTTCCCTATGAAATCTCTGGGATTAACAGCAGATACTCCTAGCCCTCTAATGAACACTATTTGAATATTATCATGAAAGTAAGATTAAATGCTTTAAGTATTACATTAAAATTCAACACTGAGGTCAGAACTATTTAGATATTTATCAGTCTCAAGGTCCCCGAAGTGATTTCCAAGTTCCTGGGCAGAAAACACCTACCTGAAGCTGGAGATGATGGCTCCTATAATTTCTTTCAAAAAGAACACAGCGCTTCCCCCGACTCTTAAAGAAGCGTTTCAGAGTAGCCTTATACTTCTCCACTTCTTCCACCACCTCTGCAGAAAGCTCGACAACTGACTGGTAGTGCCCAATAGGCAGGATGAGGACGTGGTCATCACATAAACCTCCTTTAGCCAGGGCGAGGTAGCACTAAAGAAGAATCACATAGGCAGTTTGAAGGCTGCCTCACTAGAGGCCGTGTGAGAGAGAAGAATGGCATAAAGTAATCCCACTAGGCAGGGAAGCCCGAAGCTGATCTAAAGGGCACACCTAGAAAGTAAAAGCTCTTCAAGCTTGTTCCCGCCTTCATCTACAGGCTCCAGGGCCAACTGTGTTGTGCATGTCACAGACCTTGACTCCAGACACCTCCCTAGACAGTGCCAACCATTAAGATGCAAAACATAAATAAAAAAAGTGCTGCCTCAGTCTGAAAAGAACTGAAAACTCAAAGTGAGACTCCAGCTGTTCTACAGGAGGCCACAAAGAAAGCAGCTTTCAGATTGTCACCTTTAGAAACCAAAACAGGAAGAAACCAATGAGAAACAGATGAACACCACCTGTCTGCAGTAGCATTTCACATTAAGCAAGCCTTAGGGAACATCCAATTCTAGTGGTGGGGCCTGAAGTGCAATTAAAACTCTGGTGATTAAACGGGCTTCACTGTAAGTAAAAGAAAAAGGCAATTATCTTTACAGAGCCTGAATATTTAATCTCTAGTAAGACCCCTGAGGAAGAGTATCTGAGAAATGTGAAACCGAATGACTTCCCTAAGACCTGTGATGTTCAACGGGGATTTGTCTAGCCTAGTCACCATACTCAGGATCATCAGCTCTATAGACTGATCCAAGATGCTCCAATCATGTGACTAAAATCATTATCCTAGATACATCAGGCATGTTATACAGTTACAAAGCTACATACTTGTGATGGCTTGATTGTCAACTTTACTACATCCAGAATTAACTAAAACCCAAAAATGAGGGTCATACCAGTGACAGATTTCTGCTTAATTTGAAGTGAGAAGATCTACTTCTAATCCGGATTTGAGCTGGGAAGTCACACCTTTAATCTAGATCTTTAATCCAGATCTTTGGAGCTGGAAAAACCCACCTCTAATCTGGGCCATACCTTCTGCGGGAAGCCTATATAAGGACATGGAAGAAGGCAGTTTTTACTCTTTGCCTGCTTGCTCTCCCCCTGCAAGTCCATCCCTTCCTTCACTGACATTAGAGCCTACTTCTTCAGTACTCCAGTATATACTGAAGATCAGCTGAGACATCCAGCCTCAGGGACTGAACAACTAGTGGATTCCTGGACTTTCCATTCATAGTCAGCCATTGTTGGATTAGCTGGACCACAGCCTGAAAGTCTTCTAATAAATACCATGTGTGTATACATATATATGTATATATACTTATATATTTTTATATATACACACATACATGCATATATACACATGCACACATACATAGAGACAGAGATTCATCCTATAAGTTCTGTTACTCTAGAGAACCCTGAGTAATAAAATCCTTGACTGCCAAATTGAATTTATCACTTTAGTCTTTCTTATGCTTAATGAACTTCATTTCCTAGTTGTTTTGTTGTATTTTTTAGATAAAGCCTCACTCCTGAAACCCAGTCTAACCTAGAGCTCATTATGTAGTCATTATGTTGAATTTGTAACAATCCTTCTGCCTCAGTCTCCTGAGTGCTAGTATTACAGGCATGAGCCACAACACTGGGTTAACAATATCAACATTTTAAATCTATTAAATATATAAGCAACACATGATTCCCTTCTCTACTCAATATTTAAAGTAGGGAAAACAGTGAGAAATATTTAAAACAGCAGGGTGGGGGTAAGTGGAGGGGATGGGAGAAGGGGAAGGAGGGGGAACTTGGATTGGTATGTATAATGAAAAAAGATAGTTTTCTTTTTAAAAAAATAAAAATAAAATAAAAATATTTAAAACAGTGAGAAATTAAGAAAATCAACTTAATACTCAAAGAAACATAGATGAATCTAAGAAATACACAGAAAATTCATCTCGTATGAATCTTGTGAAACTGTTTCCATAAAACTATACTATCTATAACCAAAAAGGCAGAAAATGGGTTAAAGATGTATCTCAATAGCAGAGTTCTTGCCCAACATGCACAAGACCCTGGGTTCAGTCTCCAACACTATCAAGAAAGGAGGGGAAAGACTTTGAGCAATATTAATGAGGATGTGGAAAAGTCAAAACTCTCATAATGTTGCTGGTGGGAGCATAAAATAATGTCATTTTGGAAATCAGCTTGACAATTTCTTAAAAAGTTAAAACAGACCTGAAGAGAGAGCTTAGCAGTTAAGAGCACAGTTCTCAGCATCCATGACAGGAGCTCACAACTTCCTATAGTTCCAGCTCCAGGGGATTCAAGGCCTGAATCCTCAGGCACCTGTACTTAGATGTACATATACCAACAAACACACACATATACATGATTAAGAACAAAATATCGGCTGAGTGGTAGTGGCGCACGCCTTTAATCCCAGCACTCAGGATGCAGAGGCAGGCGGATCTCTGTGAGTTCGAGGCCAGCCTGGTCTATACAGTGAGTTCAAGGACAGCTAGAGCTAAACAGAGGAACCCTGTCTTGAAAACAAAACAAAAAAACTTTTAAGTTTAAACACAAATTTGCCAAAATAATAACATACCGTTTTATGTTTTCCACCCACAAACACATGCAAATATTGCATTATTCCTGAGAGCTATAAAATGCTAACAAACTAAATGTCTATCAAGTGATAAGTAAAAAGACAAAAACAATACATCTATATACGACACTAACTGGCAATAAAAAGGAATGAGACATTTATACATGAAATACATTATGAATGAACCTTAAGATCCTTTTATGCTAGTCAAAGAAGTCAGACACAAAAAGCATTATTATATGATTTCAGTTCAAAGAAATGTCTAAACCCCAAAACCCTAAAAAGACACAAGAAGTGGCCAAGGCTAAAGATAGAAATTGAGATTATTATAAATGTCTAAAAAATTTTACTGAACTGTTGGAAATGTTCTAAACCTCTATTTGGTCTTATATTTTCTTTCTTTGAGACAAGGGTCTGTGTGGCCCTGACTGTCCTGGAACTTGCTATGAACTAGAGCAGACTGGCCTTGAACTCAAGAGATCTACCTATCTCTGCCTCCAGAGTGCTGGAATTACAAGACATTCTGCAGGACACAGAAGAAAGTGACTGACAAACTGCCAATATAG
>LOJH01029198.1:0-17502 GCA_001685095.1 Ellobius talpinus | reverse complement strand
TCTGGCTCCCTCTCACTTTGACACTGACTAACTACCTGGGCAGTTGCGTAAATTCCCCCACCTCCCGTCTATAAATCCACAAGGCCTAGGGCTTTGAAAGGTAACATACCTTAACCCTTAACTTTAAGTTTGCTTAAAGTTCTCATAGTTTAAGCCCTTGAACCAGATGATGTTTACATAGAGATTACAGCTATTGCTTATCTTGCCTTATGCAAACAGCAACCATCTCCGATTCTCCAGTAACAGATTCAAAAGGTTAAAAGTTTGCATTTTGTTTCGTTGCTGTTTGGTAATGTAAAGTAATATAAGGAAATAGTGCAGACTTTGCTTGCTGCAAGGAGACACCCCGAATAGAAAGGACTGGAGCAGGGTGGCCCCTGTCATGCACAGCAGTGAGCTAGTGTCTAGAAAAGACTGGAGCAGGGTGGCCCCTGTTGTGCACAGCTAGTGTCTAGGTATCAATTCAGCCACTGCATTTGTGATCATTTGTGACAGAACATATGGAAATGCAAATCTTACAGACTCCTGCCCAGTGTTCCCCATGGGAAAGAAGAAGCCCCTGGAGACCATGTTGAACCCGTCATGTAGACTCCTCCCTAACACTGACAACTCATGGTCACCTTCAAATGAAAAACACAAGTATCAGTCTATACTCATTCCTTGTACAACTGAACAATTGCCAAGTTCAGCTCCCCTCCCAGGCTGTGTTGAGGAGGCAGACCTTCTTCTACATGCCCTCAGTTACTTCAGAATGTTCTTCACCTTTCTAAAGGGATACAATTAGGCAGCGTTATCTCTTCTGAGGTGAACATCCATGGTGCAGTCCAGAGCTGCTAAAGTCCTCGGAGTGAGGTTGAGATCCCTCGTGTGGCCCAGTGGGGAGCACCAGCGGGATGTGGAGTGTGGCTCAGCTAATTCTCTGTAGCCCTAGATTCTTTTCAGAAAACAAGGGGTACCCTGTGTTCCCACGTGACCAACGTGGCTTCATGTCAAAGTCATTTGCTCACTGAGGCACTAATTATCGAAGTATAAACAATATGCTAACTTCTATCTATTCCCAATGACAAGGAATAGGTAGAAAATGCTAACTTCTACCTATTCCCAGTGATAAGGCACACAGGGTTCCGCCATTGCTAAGTATTGCTTTTTTTAGCATAAATTTCCTGGCTACTGGGAGTTTGACCATGCTCCAGTGAGTAAATAGGCAACACAAATTGGATCTTCTCATTTGTTTGCTTTTTCATCTTTTCTCCTTTTGTTGTGGGGGGAGGGGGGTCACAAGGGTGAGGGTAGAACTGGGAGGACTTGGAAGTGAGTGTGAAATTGGGGTGCATGATGTGAAATTCCCAAATAATCAATAAAAATATTATGCTACAGAATATATATATTTCCTAACAACTATAAAAAGGAAAAATGAATGCCTAGTGGGTGTGATGATAAACACCTTTAATCCTGACACTTGTGGGAGACAGAAGCAGGTACATCTCTATGTTGGAGGCCAGTCTGGTCTACGAAGGAATTTCCAGAACAGCCAGAGCGACACAAAAAAAAACCCGTCTCAAAAAAACCCAAAATAAATAAATAAATGAATAAATAAGCAAATAAATTCATGTCTTATATATAATAAGCACATATTAATATATCATTTAATTATAATTATAAAAAGAAATATAATTAAATATCTATTCAATATATAATGTATATTAAATTTGTAAATATAGAGAAATATAATTTTATAATTAACATATTAATGTATGATTTTTATGTTGTATGATATATTATATATGACAAATATAAATAATAAATGCATATGATATTGGAAAAGAGTATGTCTCATTCTTTTCAACTGGAATACTGTAATACGACAGTTAAACCCCTTCTCAGCTGGACTTTGATGCCCCCTGTCTACTCCTACTGTACCTAATGATATGGAATTTACCAAGTTGCACTTAAACTGCACAGGATTGATGTCTGCCTCTTCCATAAGCACTATATAGGAAGAAAGTGCACCTCAGATTCCCAGGTCTGGTACAGGAAGGAAGATCCAGGTTCAAGACCGCCTTCCACTGCATAATGAGTTCAAGGCAGTCCTACAATGTGAGTAAGCTTGGCTCTCATGAGTGGTTTGCTGGGTGACAGACTTGACTCTCATACAGGTTATGTGGGGAGGCTTAACCTAATCACATCTTGCAACAAGCAAAGTCTGCACTATTTCCTCCTGAACACTAAAGTACACAGACTGTCCCCAGCTCGCTAGCATGTGACTTACGATGTTTTGACTTTATGGTGACATCGGAGTACACTTATACAACTATTCTGCTTCTCACTTTGAGTGCGGTATTCAATAAATCACACGGAATGCTCCACGCTAGTATAAATTAGGCTTTCTGTGAGTTGTTTGCCCAACTGCAGACTTAATGTAAGTTTCTGATTAACACGAGCTGGGCTGCATTCTGATATCGCGTGGGTGAGGTACATCCCTAACACTGGATATCGTTACCTCTCGATGAAGCCCCTTGGAGATCAGGGATGACCATGTCGTGGAGGTGAGGGTATTCTCAGTCGAGAGGAAGAAGTGAGCTGGAAGTAAGGATTAAGAATCACACAACCTACAGTGCTGAATACATTTTAGGTCCGCCATGATGGCAACTATTCCAGTCTTTGAACATGTCTTGATGTGAAGGTTCTGGTGGGTTGGTCCCATATAAGCATGGCAGCAAACAAGCTGGCGATTGGCCATCTGAGAAGCTTCCTAAAGATATGGATGCTCTGGGCAGCTTTCTACTAGAGATTTTGTGCAAGTTTCCATATGCGGCTCTGTATAATATCAAGTCTATTTAATAGATGAGGTGTAGAGAGGCAATAAAATTGAATAGTAATGTTTCAAGTAGTGATAGTCACATGATGGGATTTAAGTACAAGGCCATGACCTTGTCAATGACCTTTCTCTTGGGTCTATGGGGTGCAGGCTGGTGGCTGAGTGCAGTCTCCTTAAGCTTAAATCCCAAATACTCTATCAGCCCCGTGAGCCCAGAGTCGACAAGGAGAAAGAGGAACTAACAGACAAATGGATGATCTGACTCTATCAGCCCCATGAGCCCAGGGTCAACAAGGAGAAAGAGGAACTAACAGACACATGGATGATCTGACGCAGAGTGGGCTTTACTTTTACTACTATTTTGACTTTGAGGCAGGGTCCTATGTGGCACAGGATGGCCTTGACTTCCCGATCCTCTCACCTCTGTTTCCAGGATGCTAGGATTATTGGCGTGCACCAGGCACAGCTTTGTGTGGTTCTGGGGATGAATCCCAGGGCATCACACAAGCCAGATAAGCAGTGACCAAAGGAGATATGCCTCCATCCCACAGGGAATGGTTCTACATTCACACTCTAGACCAGAAGGGTGGGGGTGCTGGATGAGGACGGACCATGAGCATGGGTCCATTCTTCTTTGTGCTTTAAAGTAAAAGGAGACAAAATTTAAGCCTTTAAATGTGTCACAAAGTTACGCTATTTCACCAAGACTTTTCCTACTTATTCAACTTGATGTTCAAGTCATCTTTCTCATTCTGCATTCTCTTACCCATACAGGGCTTCTTTATTCCTGTGCTATTGAAAATGACACCTATCCCACTTACCACTCAAGACCAGCCAAGTACATCAAGTCTCTTAGAATCCACAGGAAAGGTGGTCACTTACAGTCCACAGCAGCCTAAAACACATTTCCTAGTGTCTTCTTACAAAATCCTCCAGAACAATATATGACCTAAAATCTTAAAGGGTAAAATTTGAGGCACTGTAGCAATTTGTCTCAATTAAACTGTTAGGACATGGAATCTAGTTGCTTTGGCAAATCCCAAGAATTTTCCCATTTTCTGTTTAGTATGGAGGGAATGATGCACACATGGAGGAAACCATGCACACATGGAGGGAGCCATGAACACAGGGAGGAAGCCACGGAAACAGGGATGAAGCCATGGAAACAGGGAGGGAGCCATGGAAACAGGGGAAGAACTATGTATACATGGAGGAAGCCATGCTCTCCACATCCCCCATGTCCTCTACACCCTCCATGCCCTCCACGATCTCCACGCTATCCCGAGTATCCAGGCTACCTTGGAAACTGGTTGTCACCTATAGAATCTGTGTGTGTGCTCTGCCAGCTCACTAGGAGATGTCAAATGAGAGGGATCCTGTTGAGAGAAGGGCCAATAGGACTGAGAAAAAACATACAAGCTCACACAACTCAAACCCAACTCAAGCTCCTATGCTGCCCCATCAACTATGGCCAAGGGTTCAAATGATGTACCATATTTTAAAAAAAAACCAAGCAGCAGAAGAAATTACAGAACTGTCATGTATTAGAGGCTCAAAGAGTTGTGTCTGAAGCCAAAGTCAAGTAAAATATAGAAAAAGAATTCTGATTTAAAAAAAAGAAAGGTGTATTTGTGAGGTCATGAGACTTGTTGTGCAGGCAAAGGATGCCTTGAAGGGAGTAACTCCTCTGTGTGTGTGCGTGTGTGTGTGTGCGTGTGTGCACACACATGCACACGAACGCATGTGTAGCCACTGGAGGTTGGGACTCCTAGAATTTTTGTTAATCGTTGTCCACCTCAAGTTTGGAGAAAAGCTCTCTTCACTGAACCTGGAGCTGTCCAGTTGTCCAGCAAACTCCAGGGATCCCCCTGTCTCTGCCCATAGCCCTGGACTGCAAATCTGTGTAACTACAACTGGTTTTTATATGGATGCTGAGGATCAAATTCGGGTCCCGTGGTGCACCAAGCATTTTCTGGCCGGGCCATCTCCCAGGCCCATTCATTCACTTCATTTTACAGGTAAGGCAGGTACACCGAGAGCAGCCATGGGGCCTGGGCTGGAACCCAAAGTCTCTATCTTGAGTCACCATTCCTTCCTTCTACTGTTTCTGAAATACCCTCAGAGCAGCCATTGGAGTCCATTCTCACTGAAGTGCAGTCTTCTGCCTCATGTGGGGTCCTCACACATGAAATGTGAGACTTAAATACACATACCCCATCCAGATGCCTGAGAGCAACTGCTGCACATCTATACATGGGCCCTTCCTGGTGCCCCCTGGGCACTTGCTATGAAGACAACAGCAACCGCACATTTGGAAAATAAGGCACTCAGGACGTAGACAGCAAAGAGGAGATGCCACGGCATTTAACAGCATCTGAGAGGCACCAGCCTCCATGTCTAGCTTCTTACTCTCCTAAGCGTGCCCTCCAGACACAGAATGAATCTGGAGAGTTACAGGAAGTGTTCAAAGTCGTGTTACTAGAAACGCTGGGAAGTAGAGGCCAGGGCTCTCACTCGGAGCTCCATCATGACGTGTTAGGAGCCTGGAGACCAGATCACGTCCTGAGACTCGGAGTCCCCGCTGTCACTGATGTGGGTGTGAGGATAGTAAAACATATGTGTTTTGCAATGTAAATGGTCTTTAATCTTAAACGGATTTCCATAGGTGAGAGACACAGAGACCAAGTCCCTTAGCCCTGTCCGCGGCTCAGCCCGCAACTCACTCAAGAGATCTTAACTCATCAAGGAGGAGCCAGCCTCAGTACAGCTTTAAAATGACTTCACTCCCATATTTACATATTTTTAATAGGGCTATGATGAATCTCCTTCCGCTTGACTCCTATTTTGAGCTGTGATATTTTAATCTCCATTCTTGCTGCAACTTAGCAGATGAATGTGCACTGTGACAGAGCTCAGAGGAAATCGTATAAATAAAGCGAAGTGGAGCTATGACATCCCACATTTTATAGCTTTTTTATTGTAGCTGAAGCATAAACAGAGCACAGCTGTGTTATACTTACCGCTGTGCCTGCTCCCTCCATCTTCACCCCCTACTGGTCTTAAAAAGACAGTGCTCTTATTTAGAAAGCGTCGACTATGAGGTGCAGTCCCCAGCAGGCCACCCTCTGCCTCAGAGCTTCCCTGTCTCTGGTCACACACGGAGCTCTGTCTGTTCAGGGTCTCAGCTGACTGCAGACCATCACACTATGTCTACCGCAGCCTAGGCTGGACCCAAACCAGAGCTCCGAGCTGTCACCTGCTGGAGGGTGTCCTCTCATGCAAACCCAGATGTCTCTTTGGCACATGCCACACCCACAGGCACATCCCCAAGTGCCCTTCCAGGGTAATAGGGAGACAGGAAAGCAACCTGGGAGTCTTTACCAGAGGACTCTCTTCAAGAGAAACCCTGTCTATGAGCTCTAGATTGCTCGGGTGCAAGCTGGCCAGGGGAGCCAAGGGGAACTGTAAGAGTGGCCCTGACTCCCATAAAACCGCTCTGCAGGCTCACACCACCATGGGCTTTAGAGCTGGCCATGAGCAACAGAGCGCAGGCTTCATCTATTCCCTGACAATAAAGGGGTGAGGTCACACAGTGGATGAGCCCACATGGTTGCAAATCACACTCTGCAGAAATGGAGTGAAGTCACACGGTTGAAGAGTCCAGGCTGTCACCTGATCGAAGGTGAGCTTATCTCAGACTTCTGAGACTTTCCATTTGGGTAGAAAGGAGTAAGTGACATTGATGGTACCCTAGGACCCAGTACTGTCAACCATGGGTCAGGTCCTGAAGATCACTATGATAGCAAAAAACAATAAAGCCAATAACCAAAATTTCTGGAGATAAATGAAGAGGATCACCCCACCAAGCCTGACTCCTAGTTCAACCGCTCCTTCGGAGGCCCGTCCATACTCGGCTCTCCGCTCCTTGAGAGGCCCAGCCGTGCTCCGGCTCCCCCTCTACTCTATTTCCTTTGCGGTGTCATTATTGCTGCCCTCCCCCAATCTTTTCTTAAGCTCTTGTCAAGCTGCCTCAAATTGAGTTTGGTCATTTGAAAATATGTATTTTTCTCTTTCTGCTGTGTGTATGCATACACATACACAGATGCATGAATGTGCATGTGTTGTCTGCACATGTGTGTGCAGATAAGCTAGCCTATGCAGGCTATGTATGGAGGCTAGAAGCCAACAGCAGGTTGCCTTCAATGCTTAAACTCCACCTGGTTTTAATTAATTAATTAATTTTATCTGTTTTTTTTGAGTCAGGATCCCTCACTGAACCTATGTTACCTGTCTAGCAAGCTCTGGGGACCTGCCTGTCTTAACCTCCCAGTGCTGGGATTTCAGGCACAAGCAGGCCACCATGCCAAGCTTAGGGATCAGAACTCTGGTCATGGCTTCAAGCCTGATTTATTTTCACAGTCTTTCTTATTACAGTTCCCAGAGGATTCTGTTTCTCCATTCAGTAGGGATTTATTCTTCCTTTCTGCAAAATACCAGCATACTCTTTATGGGAAGGAAGGAAAGAAACCCCTCCGGGTTTGTAGAGAAACTCATGATGAAAATTCAAAAGACAAGTGCATCCAAGTGAAAGAATACAGAAGCATGGTGCCCTGTGCATTCTGGAAGTGAGAGGAAGGGCTGGGGGCGGGGTGGGAGGGGCTTGCATTGCCATTAGCATGGGAGGTGGGAAACACCAGAAGGCAAGACTAGAGCCACCACCATTGACAAGCTTGGTTGTTTCCAAACATCAGGCCCAACTGGGCTAAAGAGGGACATGGCTGGTACCCCAAGCTTTTCGCTATCAACCCTCTCAAGGTTGCTCTTCTGCAATATATTACCAAGATGCTAGCCCAGCCCAGCAGCCTGATCAGCAATTTTCACTTTTGTGAGAGGATTAACAGGATTCCTTTGTTTTGATGGCAGATCATCAAACTGCATCTTTAAAGAGGTGTGACCTCGTCCGGATTTGTAAGCCTGCTCCCTGGAGAATGACTGGAATTTTACTCTACTTGAACAACATATACTTTCATAAAAGAGTGACTGTCAAAACATAGTCCTCCATCCTTGATGTGTGGGAAGCAGCGCATTTGTAATGTAAATAACCTCTGAAGTTGTGGGATATTTTAAAATAATCCATCTGGTGGTAAAACAAAGATCATCGGCCCAGTTGGTTCCAGTGCTAGTAAATTTCTGTGCCTACCTACCGCACACCCGTGCGCCAGTGTGCATGGAACCCCAAAATAAACACCACCGCAGATCAACGTTCACCTTGCTTTCTTTTTCAGGGGCAAATATTTTTAATTGACCCAGTTCTCCTAACACAGTTTTAAAAGGAAGACGGGATTCATTAGCTGAGGATACCCTAAGTACGGCACAGCTAGGGCCACGGCACAGCTAGGGCCACGGCACAGCTAGGGCCAAGACAACAGTGATAGCAAACTGAACACAGCCTGGGTTATACAGAGCCAGCTTTACTTCGATGAAAGTTATATGAGGCAAATCTAGTTCATGTTTCCTATTTTGTAAGTTTGTTTGTCAATGGGCAACAACTAATGAGAGAGAGAGAGAGAGAGAGAGAGAGAGAGAGAGAGAGGACCCTACAATCCCCATGGAAATGTGGAACAAATAAAACCCCCCAAGAAATGCATCTATGGGGCAATTAGCAAAAGATTTAGAAAATTAGTACATACACTTTTTACCAGTGGGATCTTGTTAGAAAACATGTTTCATGTGTGTCAGTGTTTGCCTGTATGTGTGTAAAAATATATGTATGTGCACAGCATGCATGTAGTGCCTGCGAAGGCCAGGAGAGGGAATCAGAATCCCAAGAATTACAGTGCCAGGGGATTGTGAGCCATCATGTAGGTGCTGAAAATCAAGCCCAGGTCTTCTATAAGAGCAGCAAGTGTTCTCACCCACTTGTCCACCAGTCATCTCTGCAGCCCCTCAGGAGTAGAGTCTTTCTTTAAGGGCCAGTTCCAAGCGGAGTGCACCAGAGCCGAGCAGTGTAGCCTAAGAAGTGTGTGTATGGTGTGAGAGCCTCCTTATTCTAAACAGGGGACAACTGCTCACACAGTTACAAATGACCAAAGAGTAGCCATGGCCAGGGTCCCAAGAGCTAGCCTCTGTTCTCCCTTAAGACATGGCTTTACTTATTCATTGACCAAGTAATGATGCAAACTTAGGACCAAACTGCCTGTTTCATAAATAGAAGAAGGTAGAGTTAAAAATGTATGTTTCATTTTTTAAATTAATACAAATTATTTTTTCCGAAGTTGAAAGATTCAGTAAGTTTCTATTTTTTTAAATAACCCATCTCTTCTCTCTCTCTCTCTNTGTGTGTGTGTGTGTGTGTGTGTGCTTGTGCAGGTCAGAGCACAACTTCATGTTGCAGTGCTCACCTTCCACTTCCTTGCGACAGGGTCTTTTGTTGACAGCTCTTTATACCAGGCTTACTGGCTTGTGGAATTCCCATCTCTATCTCCCATCTCACCACAGGGGCACTGGGATGGTTACTGCAGCACTTAGATGGTTACAGGGGCACATACTGAGTCTAACGGTGGTTGTACGTGGGTGGGACGGTTACAGGTCCTGAGCCTCGTGTCGTAGATGGATGGGATCATTACAGATACTGAGTCTATCATCATAGACAGAAGGGATGGTTACAGATACTGAGCCTAGCACTCGTTGTACATGGACAGGATCATTACAGATACTGAGTCTATCATCATAGATGGATGTGATGGTTACAGATACTGAACCCAGTGTTAGTTGTATATGGGAGGAATGGTTACAGATACTCAGTCTAGCATTGTGCATGGGTGCTGGGATCTGAACTCAGGGCCCCACAGGTGTGCACTCAGTGCTTTGGCCATCAGAGTCATCTCTGTTCAGCAGAGACCCTTTAAGCATGGAACTTCCTATTACACGGGGTGTGTACTAGGCAGGCTTTGGCGGACAAGGCGCAAGCATGTTGGTCTGAGAACTCATTGCATTCACACATCTCTGATCAATATTTCTTTATCAGTGCTTGTATCAAATGATAATAAAATTACATGGAAAAATATCTTAAACAATGAAGTAACTTCTTCCCACCTTACAGCCAGAGAATAGGGTAAGAACATTAAAATAACAAAATTCATTGGCACGCTATGAATCCCTCTATAACCATCTCTTTGTGTGCATTATTAATAATCTTGTATTAATAATTACACTGGAAATGTCTTTTCAAAACTGTATCCAGACTTTGTAAATGTTGGTCTACGGGTGGAGAGGTCCAGACTGTCCTCAGAATCACAGTCTTCCTGCCTCAGCTTCTCAAGAGATGGGATCGCAGGCATGTGCCAAGTGTCATGCCCATAGCTACTGCATGCTGCTTGCTGTTTGATAACATGGGTTAGAGAGATCCGGGAGGCCAGTGGTTAGGTGGCGGGGCGTGTTCCACAGCAGATACATATTGCAGGGAGAGTGGAATCAAATGCTACAGGGAAAGCTGGAAGAAGTTGATGAAGGAAGTATCTGCATGATGACTTACTGGGAAAGGCACCTGCAGTAAGCCAAATGGGCTGAGTTGGATCGCCAAGAACCACGTGGTGGTGAGAACAGACTCCTGCAAGCTTTCTTTTGACCTCTGTATGTGGGCCTCGATATGTGCATGCCACACACAAGAGAAACAACTCAAATGGAATAAAGAACTTGACTTTAACCCCCTCACAGCTGCCCATGTAGAATTCACGGAGAAGGGCAGTAAGTAGTTACAGTGTGTCTAAGTATCTGTGTGGGATGAGAGCCAAAATCACCCCAAATCACCTTTGGTGTTCTTTCCTTCAGCAAGATTTACTGACTGAGCATCTCCAGGTGCCAGAGAACATTCTGGACTCTACAGAGTAGAGCACAAACACACCCTGTCCTCTTACAGCTGATACTGCACTCAGAGGCAAAAGCAGGGTGCAGAGTAGATGGAGAGACAACACACTATGTTAACATAGCACTGGGGTGGGGCGAGGGGTGGGAGAGAGTTGGGGGAGGGGCAGGTAAAATGTTACATAGAGAGCGGAGGGGAGGGCCTCTCTGCGAAGTGCCATCCTATTCAATACCAGAAGAAAGTATCTGAGTCACCTTGTTATGGGTTTCCAGAACAAGAGCAGAGGCCCTCAGAGGCCCTGCGGCTCTGCCTTCCCCATAGAAGCACCCGTAGTGGGGTGGCTGGTACAGAGTGCAAGGGGTTAGGTATCAGGTGAACTGGACACTGGGTGGGTCAACTGTGCTCAGGGCTCCCCTGAGGGGGGGACAACAGGAAGGCCGTAAGGCCACACACAGACTAGATTAGAAAGAAAGAAACTGGAGGGAAGCCGGTCATGCTGGCTCTCACAGATGTTCTCCAGCGGCTGCAGCAGGTTGTCTTGCTGGCGTGAAGCCAACCTGAGCTATAGAGTTAGACCCTAGAGGAGACCAGGAACAGGGGAATGGCAAGGAAGCATGGGGTGTTCTGCCAAAGTGGAAATAGCAGAGATGATGGGCAGGTGCAGTCTGGAAGGGCTGAGATGTGGGGTGCTCATGGGAAGGCTAAGGTGTGGGGTGCACATGGAAAGAAGGGAAGGTGATGAGAAGTTTGCATTCTGAGCAATGAAAAGAGACAGGTTTGCCTTAAGCTGACCCAAGGAAGGGCTGAGAGGGAACAGCTCACCTGTACACACATCCCATACAACCATCAAGCTGTGGTCTGTATGTGTGAATCTACACTTCAGAGGACAGGGCCCACTACCCGAGACACCCATATCACCCAGTATACTTTTCCATGCTCTGGGCATGACCGGTGGCTGTTTTCAAACAGATCTCTCCTCTCCAGATGGAGTAGAGGGAGGGGATTGCTTCGAGAAGAGCGCAGAGATCTAACCTCACACAGCCGCGTCAGGGCAGCCAGAGCCAACTGTCCACACGTGACCCAGCTTCTGTGTCGACAGCAAAACTCCGCAAGGCTGGCTTGTGCGTTAACACATATCAGAGGAGCCAGAGCGGCACCAATCCCAGATGTATCTTCCGGCTTCTCCACACCTCAAAAGAACCTTAAACTTGTGGTATGAATATGAAATGTCCACCATAAATGCTTGGGACCACCATCATCATCATCATCACCATCACAGCCACCACCATCATCATCACAGCCACCACCATCATCATCACCATCACAGCCACCATCATCACCATCACAGCCACCACCACCACCATCATCATCACCATCACAGCCACCATCATCACCATCACAGCCACCACCACCATCATCATCATCATCACAGCCACCACCATCATCATCATCATCATCATCATCACAGCCACCATCATCATCACCATCACAGTCACCATCATCATCATCACAGCCACCATCATCACAGCCACCATCATCATAGCCACCATCATAAGAGTTGTTTTTATATAGCCCTAGAGTATATTAGACTTTACATTTTATGTTTATGGTGTTATATATCAGACTCAGAGCATTATTTCATATACCTTAAATAATCCTACCTGCCAAGTTTAATGGCACATGTCTTTAATCCCAGCACCAGGGAAGTCAAGCCTGGCAGATCTCTTCAAGTTTGAGAATAATCTTACCTACATAACATGTCATGTCAGGTAGACCTAGATAATGAGACCTTGTTTCTAAAAAAAGAAATAAAATAATCCATCCTACTGTATTATATGATCCTGTGAGGAGCTCCTAAATTAAAGCCAGATTCCTTTGTGGAAAAAAACAAAATTTATAAATACAAAAGTTTGCTTCTACATTGTGAAGCCAAAAAACAGCAGTGAAGAATAAAGAAAGATGTCAAGATGTAGACCTGGGGACAAGGGGGCAGGCTGCACTGGGACCACCTGTCCAAATAATACATGATTCTAACGCCCTTTGCCCTTGAAATGATCCCTTCGTGGGTTGGTGAGCTGAGTGTTTGAGTTGTGAATGGTGAAAATCCAAACAGTGCTTATAGGAACAAAAAGCTCATAATAAAAAAAGAACTGTTGACCTTTAGCAAATAGTCAGATTTACTGTAAAATTATTGCTGAAAACTCCTGGGCCGTTTCTTTGTGAGTTCCTGCTGTAGGGGGTGGGCCCTATGGGACAACAGAAGGGTGACCTCAGGGGATTTCCAGCTCTCATCTCTGAAGTATTCTGTGTATCACTGCTCTCTGTGATCCAGGGCTGCTGGGCAAACTTCTGAGGAGTCTTCCCCCTTTGCCTGCGCTACCAGACCAGTCTCTACATGGGTCGTGGGGATCCAAACGCTGAACCCCACATCTTCACAAGTCTTTCACCCACTGAGACGTCCCCACAAAGTCCAGACTTGCTGATCTCTCTAAGCCTAATGGTTTTTAGTTAAGTATTCATGAGATATGCCTTAATGTCCAGAAATAAAGATACACAGCTAGGCACATCTCAGTGTTTGGTGACAAAACTTTTCCTAGGGAGATGTACACCTTTTTACCACGCCAGATAAGAAAGCCATGAGAAAGACCAAAGTGCAGATACCAACAAAGTCCAACTCGGTGTGCGAGTTCTACATTTCCCCCATTTTACAGCCGGATCTAGGTTTCAGTTTAAGAGCAAACAAGTTCTTTTCCAGCAAAGGACCATTAGTCAACACCACCCCCGAGAGCAGAGAGGAAGAGGGAAACACGTATGAGGCCTGAGCCGGCCCCCACAGTATCACAAGACAGTGACCAAAAAAGGACAGTTCCTGTACCCCTGAAACAGGTCCAGACTTGCCCAGTGTGCCCAAAGATAGAACACTAAAACTACAGATAATCAAACATAAATTAATGTAACTGCTGCTTGTTTAATCAATCTTGCTTTAGATGACCTAACTGTTCCTGAAATTCCCCTAGCTATGCTTAAAAGACTTGTGCGCCTTTGTCCTGGGTCATCGCCATTTTGTACAGGTAAGCGACCCCGCATGGGCTGGTGAATAAGCGCTCTTTCCTCTTGCATACTATTGGAGTCTGGGGTCTTGCTTCACCATTTTCTTGGACCCCTACAGGTGAACCATTGCATTTTACAGGGACTATTTATAGGAACATGGATGAAACAGAAGCAACTCACAGACAGCTGCATCACCAAAGGCCACCCCAGCACAGGTGACAGCTCACAAAACTGGGAACCTGGAGCACACTGCACAGCCTACAGGCAGCTCAAGAGATTGGAGAGTGTGCTTTCCTCGTGACTCAATTGGTCTAACCCTCTTCCAGGCAGCTCAGCAGGTTCCTACTTCTTCTAGGCAGCTGGTCTGCTCTCAGAATCTTCTTGGCAGCTTAGCTTGCCTGAGACTCTTTTCTTGTAGTTTAGCTTTTCTGAGGAATCTCAGCTTTTACTGCTTACTCTGCTAGGGAGGGGACTAGTGAATCTGGTCAGTTTCAGGGACTTCCTGAAGTAATTTTGAGTTGTTGACTTTCCTGCTTACAGAGTTTCCCTCCAGCAGAATGGACTCTTTCAAGCTGTTGGAAACTGTTATAGAACGTACTCCCGGACTGGTCTGTTTTCCAAATCTCACACCCTTTGGAACTAGGACAGAGTGTATAAGGGGCCTGTTTGGACAATGTCCACATTTGCCAAAGCATCCTCATTTCCATAGTTCAGGAAAACCATGTAAATGATTATGCCAGAGGATCTTTAATATAGTAGTTAAAAACGTGGAAAGGTAGAAGTGCTGATTTTAAAGAATGCTAAAGTCATATGATATCTACAAAGTCCTTGCTGCAGGAGCCTATACACCCACTCTTCATGGGTACAACATACAACATCTCCACGCATCCCGTCCCTCAAGGGACATTTTACCTGAATTCATTCTGGTTTCACACCATCTTTGGGGAGCTTGTCTTCTCCAGAGATGTGAATAGCCAGCCCTGGTGATGTACATCTGTGGTAACAGTGCTTGTAGAGGAGACACAGTGGGATCAGAAGAAGTTCAAGGCTAGCCTGGGCTATTAGCAAGTTTGGGCCAGCCTGGGATACATGAAACCTCATCAGAAAACCAGGCAAAACAATACAAAAATTAAGCAATCTCCACACATTGTAGGCTTCCAGGTACAGCATCATGAAATGCGGGTTCTATACATGGGGGCATTGTTTCCCCAACTACACAGCCCGAGAGAAATGAGTTCTGGTAGACAAGCAGGAGAACACAGGACACAAACATCTTTGACATCTTTCTTGTCTTGCAAAAGCTGGAGATAATTTCCTCAGAGGAACTAGGAAAGTGCCATCCTCCTTTGTCACTTTAAAGAGGAAAGTAGGGCTAATATACATCATCAGTAAACTCTAAAGTGGGCAGATTCTGTTTCTCCGGATCCTCCATCTTCTTTGATGACAAGCTTCTTAAGTTCCCCTGCCATCTCAGTTTCTGGTCACTGTAGAGTCCAGCAACTCATTCACATGGGGCTCAAATGGAAGGGAACGGCCTCACTCTCTTTACCTCCCTGATGGTTTGAATAAGATATGTCCTCTAGGGGCTCGTGTATTTGAACATCTGTCCTCGGCTAGTGGGGCAGTCCGGGGAGGATAGGAAGCTTCAAAGGTGAAGCACTGGAGGAAGTACACCCATGGGGTCCCCAGGCTTTCAGAGTTTATACCCTTGTTTGCTTCCTGAGTGAGGAAAGGCGATCAACCAGCTGCTTGCCCTTCCTGGCGCCCTTCCCTCATTGTGATGGACTCCCTCCCTCTGGAACCATAAGTCCTATAAACCCTTCTGGGAGTAGCTTCTGGCCACCCTTGTTCTCACAGTGGCAGGGAAGTGACCAACACAAGTTGAATTCCACCTATAATCAACCAGCTGATCCTTGGGTCTCCTATGGAATTATTTCAGCATTATTAAATTTTATCCCATTAAGTTTGGGCCAAAGCAGTCACTAACTTCCTTAGCATCGGGGAAGTCAAAGGAAGTTAGAAACTAAGTCTAATTTTTTTAGAAGAGGAAATCAAAGTCACATTTTAAGGGTCCCTGCTCCCTCATAAAAGTTTTATATAAAAGTGAGAAGTATCAAGCTGGAGAGGTGACTCCATGGTTAGAAGCATGTGCTGCTCCTGCGAAGGACCCAGGTTCAGGTCCCAGCACCTGTGCCAGTTACAACTCCCTGGAATTCCAGCTCCAGGTGTCCAATGCCCTCTTCTGGCCGCTATGAGCACCTACACTCACATGAACATACCCGCATAAAGACACACAAAGATATATAATTAATTTTTTTAAGTTGTAAAGAGAAAAAATCCAGTGGGTAGCAAGGGTAACAACTGAAGTATCCGCATGTGTTTCTGAGACTGATGAACGTACACTCTTACCACAGGAGTTACTCCTCGGCTGTGTCTTTAGCTATAATCACCATTACCTTCTTTACAATGGCAGAATTTGGGGACATATTATTAAACTGTCATTTTTAAAATTAGGATCTGATGGTAGTGTCATCTGTCAAAGGGAGTTGCCAGGCTTCCTTACGCCCTTGAGACCTGACAGTGGCTTCCTAGGAGTGTGGCATGCTTCCTCTGTTTTAAATTCAAGGCAGCATGCGCGCGTCTTGAGTCTTCTGAAACTTCCTTTGCATGTTATTCCTAATTTACCAAAAATGGATGTTCAAAAACAACCTCTAGCTAGCTGTCACCTCATCCCACCCTGTCTTTCCCAATATAAATCTTAGTACGGATACTCTCGTCTAAGTGCCGCCATGGGCAGCTCTCCTCCCCCACCCTTCCCATTAAGTCACCATCTAATGCAGGTGTCCTTTGACCTGTCCTCATCCCCTCCACTGCCCCTCTAGTGACAGCTAACCTTCCCTCTGGCTAGGACTGCAGTGGCCTTTGCACACATCCCTGTCCCTTCTCTCTATCCCAGAACTCACTCTGCACAAGCACTCTTTAAAATTTATCCTGACACCCCACATTAAAACATCACATTATGAACTATAAACATGGCCAGTTATTATACACCCATCATGCATAACACACATCTTAAAAATGATGCACTGGACAAAGCCACGTCCCCACATATACCTGCTTCATGCCACACGGAAGACGAAACCACGAGCGCCGTGGCTCTTACACTTATCCATGTGCATGTGTGTTCTCCTCCAGGGTCATCCCCCTAAGGCTGCTGTGGCTCAGCGTCTCTCTCAGGTCTTTATCGTGGCCACTGCCCTGCCTTCCATCTCCTCACAGGTCTTCATAGGATTTGTCTCTCACCCCATCTTAAGTCTGCTCAAAAACCCTTCTCTGACTTTGCTATCTAAGGCAACACTAGCACCACCCTTTCCCTGTTTAGCTCCTTTATGTGATTCACCATTGTCTTTGGGTCTAGTTAGGATTTCAATTGCCGAGAAAAGACACCATGGCCACAGCAACTCTTATAAAAGAAACATTTACTTGGGCCTGGATTACAGTTCAGAGGTTTAGTTCATGATCGTCATGGCAGGAAGCATGGCGGCCTGCAGGCAGACATGGTGCTGGGGAAGGAGCTGAGAGTTCTACATCCAGATCCACAGGCAGCAGGAAGAAACACGGAACTACTGGCCTGGCTTGAGCTTCTTAGACCTCAGAGTCCACCCACTAGTAACACATTTCCTCCAACAAAGCCATGTCTATTCCCACAAGGCCACACCTTTCACACTACCACACTTTGTATGTGTGTATGTGTGTGAGTGTGTACAGA
>LOJH01029197.1:2214-17502 GCA_001685095.1 Ellobius talpinus | reverse complement strand
CACTTTGTAGACCAGGCTGGCCTTGAACTCAGAGATTCACCTGCCTCTGCCTCCTAAGTACAGGGCTTAAAGTTGTGAGCCACCACTGCCTGGCTGAATGATCTGTTTATAAAGATCAATCCAAGAAGCCAGTGAGGTAAAGGCACTTGCTGCCAACAAAATCTCCAGCTGAAATACTATAAACATCATTGAGTAGAGGGATGGGGGCACTTGAAAACATCAGAATTTGGAATATGTTCCTATGGCACTGAGAAGGGGGAAAAATGTGAGGTAAAGAAAATTGGGAGTGGGGCTGGAGAGATGGCTCAGCAGTTAAGACCACTGACTGCTCTTCCAGAGGTCCTAAGTTCAATTCCCAGCACCCACATGGCAGCTCACAACTGCCTGTAACTCAAATTCTAGGAAATCTGGCATCCTCACACAGACATGCAGGCAAAACATCAGTGCACATAAAAATAGTTTTTTAAAAAAAGAAAATTGGGAATTTGGATACTTGAAAACAGATGTTCCTAAAGCAAGTGACTTCAAAGTAGAAAGGGTTGAAGACAACAGAAGTGTTTTCTATGGTAAGTGAATCACTCAATAAGAAAATTAGAGCACTGGCTTTACCTCTTCTGTTACTTAGCAATCACAAACAAGTACGCTCTTTTTTTTTCTAGCTTGCCAACAACATTTGCAACTTTGGATATTGATGGTGTAAGAAAAATTATTTTTGCACTACCAGGTAAGAATCATTAAAATTCTTTTCTCCATTTTCTAGAAAAATGACCAAAAAAAAAAGGTTTCTCAGATGGCCAGTCTCTAGTCAACATCACTTGATTTATAATCTGAATAGCCTTACTAATTAGCAAACAACTTACCTTCTCTGAGGCTAGTTCTTCACCTATAAAACAGGACTAACACCTAGTCCAACCAGAATGTTCTTCCAGGACACAGTCCTCAGCCTAAGATGATATCCAAATATAAGTGGATATATACATTCTAAATAGATCTCACAACTAGAAGTACTACCAAACATGAAACTTCTAGATCACATATAGCCAGGCATGGCAATACATACCTGTAACTTCAGCTCTCAGGTGGCTGAGACAGGAATATCATGAAATGAGGCCAGCCTGGGCTACATAGCAAGATCTTATCTGTATACAAACAAGGACAACTTTGCTTCTGGTCTTGGAATGATTAGGGGAAGGGAGGCAGACTTGCTGATCCTCAGCTCGCGTTCACATGTCACCTGTCTGACATCAGCATTGCCCCCTAACTCCCATTCAAGCAGAAACTTGAGTGTTCAGACTGTAGAAAACCAAGGTAGTCCAGTTTCTAAGAATTTGTTAATTCAGTTTTTATTACTTGCAACTATGCATCTTAAGTCTTTATGAATCTTGATCAATTTTAAAGCAGTTTAGATCTTTACGTATCTACTTGTTATTTTTTTAAACCATCCTTTAATTATAATTCCAACTCTGGTGAGGCTGAGGCAGAAGGATCACCACAGGTTCAAGGCCAGCCTTGGCTATAAAGACCTAGTCTTCAAAATTAAAATCCTGTAATAATTCTGCTCAAGTCCCCATTTTGTTAACACCAATTCTTTAGAAAAGTAACTATTTATCCTTTCAGACTCACAAATCTTATGGGATTTGACAATTTATTTGCTTTTTATATTAAGTGGATCCTAGAATTATTAAAAGAAAAGAAAGAAACAGGCAGAAGAATTTTAAATCTTAATGTTTTAAACCCTATCCATTCCATAAGCCTAAAAATAGACTTGTGTCATTCAGAAAATACTAAGACGAAATATAAGTAAAGCAACCTTAAATATCTGTGGCATACAACTAAACCTAAGACCTCTAATATTCCTTCAGATACTCTGAAAACTCTTCTATAAAAAATGAGCTCTTCTTCCTAGCTTCATTTTGTCTACTGAAAGAGACTGCTTTATCCATATGCACAACTTAACATATGGATTAGACTGTTTGATACTAAAACAAAGATCACTATTGTGGAAACCCATTCTTGATGATATATGAATGTTCCACAGAAACTACAAAATTAAAAGCCCTCTTTAAATCACTGTTTCTATTTGAAACACCTTCCATTGCACCTGGATGAACCAAAGAAGGGCAACAACAACTCACATGTCCAGATCTACCTAGAGCAAAGGTATTCCACTAACAAGGACTTTCAGTTTCGAGAGTGTATTTCTGCTTTCTTGAAGACCATGTACTTAAAGATTTTCACCAATCTTAATAAGTTATAGCCAATGTAAGAGTTTTACATATTATAATTTTTAACTTTTTAAAATTACATGTTCACTGTAAAAACATGGAAATTGGGGCTGTCAAAATGGCTCAGTGCATTAAGGCACCTGCAACCAAGCCTGATAACCTGAATTCAAAGCCCTGGCACACATGGTAGAGAGAGAGAGAACCAACTTCTAAAGTTGGCCTGTGACCTTCACGTGTCTTCTATGTCACATACATGCAATAAAATAAATAAAAACAAATTAAATTAAAAATTAAACCTTTGAGCCGGGCAGTGGTGGCATATGCCTTTAATCCCAGCACTCAGGAAACAGGTGATCTCTGTGAGTTTGAGGCCAGCCTGGTCTACAGAGCAAGTTCTAGGATGGCCAGAACTACACAGAGAAACCCCGTCTTGAAAAACCAAAATGAAAAACAGAATAAAATTAAACCCTCTTTATAAAAACTTAGATAAGATAGAGAACAAAGAAATGTTAGTCATTGTCATAACTACTATGCAGAAACAGTCACAATTTACTAATTAGTAATCCTTCAGTTATTTTTCTTCAATGCATTTTTAAAAATTGTAGCTCATGAAATGGCTCAGTAAATAAAGGCATCTGTTATCAACCCTGATGACCTAATGTCAGTCCCCAGGACCCACATGATAGAAGGAGATGACCAGCTCTGAAAACTTGTCCTCTGACCTCCACATACACAGCAGGACATGCATGCATATGTGTATTCACACACACAGTAAATGAATAAATAAAAATATTATTTCTAATTATAAA
Organism: Ellobius talpinus; assembly: GCA_001685095.1. Classification (NCBI taxonomy): domain Eukaryota; kingdom Metazoa; phylum Chordata; class Mammalia; order Rodentia; family Cricetidae; genus Ellobius; species Ellobius talpinus. Next base: position 14,468 of record LOJH01029197.1, on the reverse strand, counting down.
ATTAGTAATATAGTAGTTTATAATCACGTGGTAATGTATTTTGAGGTAAGGGAGAAGTAATGTACTCACTGAGAATCTGCTGTCAAGCTAGAGAGATGGCTCAGTAGTTAAAAACACTTGCTGCTTTTGTAAATGCCTTACTTTGATTCCCAGCACCTACACTGGGTAGCTAACAACCTACTGTAAGGATCCAATGACCTCTTCTCACCTCTGAAGGCACCTACAAACACATGTAGCTTATTCACACACACACACACACACACACACAAACTTAAAAAGAAAAAGAAGAAAAATTCGTTGTTATATGGAGTGTAGTGGTGCAAGCCTTATAATCCTAGCACTTGAAAAGCTGAAGCTGATGATCACAAGTTCCAAGACAAGTTAGGCTATTTGACAAGAACCTAGCAAGATCAGGGGGATGTCTGCTGTTCTGTTGGACACCTCATTTATCTGTTGAAATTATTAATATCACTTATAACTATCTACATTTTTTAAAGTTCACCTCAACAATCTAAACATAAATGGTTTTAACTCTCCAATGAAGATGTCCACTGGTTGATTACATTAAAATACAAGGTCCTAGAGCCCCTCACGGTGTTGCACACCTTTAATTCCAGCACTCTGGAGACAGGGACAGGAGAGTATCTGTGAGTTTGAGGCCAGCCTGATCTACAAAGCAAGTTCCAGGGCAGCTAGGACTATTAAAAGAGAAACGCTGTCTCAAAAAAAAAAAAACCACCAAAAGACACTAGCCTAGAGAGGAGCTCAGCCGTTCAGAGCTCTTGTTGTTCTCCCAAAGATCCTGGACTCAGTTCCTAGCACCCTTGTCAGGGGATTCAGTACCCCCTTATGACCTCCTCTGATACTTACAAGCATATAGCATACACATACTTTTAAATTTTAAAAAAAAATAAAAGATTTTTTAAATTCAAGATCCTGCTGTTTATTGTCTGTCTGTAAGAATCACATTTAATGGAAAAGATTCACAGAGATTGAAGATGAAAAAATAGAGATTAATATACTAAGCAAATTGAAGTCAAAAGCAAGCAAGAGAACCTACGCCTTATGAGACAAAGCAGACTTCAAGCCAAAACAGGCAAAGTGATAAAGGAAATCAGTACATGTGAATAAAGAGAACAATCTATGAATAAGATTATAAACAGATAAATGATTACAAAGAGATATACACCAGAAGTTGATGCACACAGTTTCATAAAACAGGCACTCCTGGACAAAAAGAGATAGAGGGGTCTAGATAGAACAGTAGTGACTTAAATACCAAACTCTCTTCAGTAGATGGATCATTCAGACAAAAGTCAGCAAAGACACTTCAAAGGCAAACTGTGCCTTAGAGCAAATGGAAGTAGCAGACATGTGCAGAATGTCCAGTCCTGTGGTGGAGTACACATTCTTCTCAGCTCTCCATGGAAGACTTTCCAAAATAGCCCACATATTAAGTCATAATGCAAGTCTTAACAAACTTTAAAATTAAAATAAATTTTCTCCTATATCATACAGAATAAAACTTGAAATAAATAGTAAGAGAAACTATACAGACACAAGGAAACTGGATAGTATATTCTTGATTGACCAATGGGTTATTGAAGAAATCCAGTCTTAAAAAACTAGTGAAACTGAAAAAACGTAACTTCTTTTTTTTTCTTTAGACATGGTGTCTCTGTGTAACAGTCCTAGCTGTCCTGGAACTCGCTTTGTAGACCAGGCTGATCTCAAACTCAGATACTCTCCTGCCTCTGCCTCCCAAATGCTGGGATTAAAGGCATGTACCACCACCATCCAGCGAAAATGTAACTTTATAGACCTTTAGAATACAACAAGGGTACCTCTGAGGAGGATATTTATAGATATAAATACATATATATATATATTTCAAAGTGTTCTCAAATAAAGAACTTAGTATTTCTCAATGCCTTAGGACAAGAACAAACCAGACCCAGAATCAAGACTAAAAAAAAACAATACAAAGAAAGAATCCATTTTAAAAAAAAACTGATATTTCAATAATACAAATATAGTTTTCAAACTCTTAGCCAACTAACCAGAAAAAAATAAGATCCAAAATAATAAAATTGTGAATGAAAGCAGTTCCTAGTTAAGTTTGGAGGACCACTGAGGAATGGGGAAAACTCGCATTCTAGTGACTGTCTAACTAGATACAGAAAAGGCCTCTAACAAAGACTCAGCCATTGTGAGAAAAGCCGTAAGGAAACTAGGAAGAAGGACAATAAGTCAGCATGTGGTGAATCTATAACCAACATTAAGTAAAAGGGATAAAGCTAAAGGTATGTCCTTAACTTCAGAATGAGGCAAGGTGTCCACTCTTACTCACTGTAGTGCTTAGAAGTCTTAGCTAGAACAGAGGCAAGCGAGAGGAAGAAAAGTGCAGGCTGGAAAGAAGGAATCAAATTATCCTGCTTTATAGATGATATGATCCTATACTTAAAAGATCCTAAGGCTCCACCTGAAAATTCTTAGACCTGGTAAATTCAGCAAAGTAGGATACAAAGTTCTATACTTTCTATGTACTGTAATGAATGTGCTGGGAAAGAAATCAGAAGGAAAAAAAGCATTCACAATTGCTTCCAAAGATAAAAATTAAAAAAAACATAGCTAAGGATAAACCTAGCTAGGAAAATGAAAAAAATGAAAGACTCCCACAATGGAAACTTTGGGACACTGAAGAAGGAAACTGAAGACACTGGCAGATAGAAAGATGCCCCATGTTGCTGAAAATGACCTGCACATTTAATGCAGTCACCAGAATTCCAATGACATTCTTCATAGAACATGGGGAGGGGATTCCTAAAATTCAAATGAAAATAGAAACCCCAATACCCAAAACAATCCTGAGCCAAAAGAGCAATGTTGGATGGAGATATCATGTTATACCTGGTTTCAAATTATAGAGTCATAGTAAATAAAACAGCCTCATCCTGGCTTCAAGAACAGATACACAAAGCTAAGAAAATGGCTTGGTAGTTTAAGCACTTGCCACATAATCAAGACCAGAGTTCAGATTCCCAAAAACCAGTAATTGCTAGATAGATGTGGCAACTTACCTGTAATTCCAGCCTTAGAAGGCAGAGAGACAAGATCACCAGAACATGCTGGCTATTGAGACTGGCCACCCAGCAAGCTCTGGTTTGATTAAGAAACCCTGTGAAATATGACCAAAGATGATTCCGAATATCAAACTCAGCCCTCCCACACACACACACATATAAATGTACATATGTACTCCCACAAACATATAAGCATATATACACATACACATGTACTCTATATATACATAAAAAGGAAAAGACCAAAAGAACTGAGATACATAAACCAAAAGAATAGCATAAAGGATGAAGGCATAAGGCTGTAGAGCTACAGCCAACCAGCTCTTTTAAAGATATAGTCTATTATTTTTAATTATGTATATGCAAGTGTGTCTGTGTGGGTACAAGCACATGAGTGTAGGTGCCCACAGAAACTAGAAGCATCTGATCCCCTGGAGCTGGAGTTACAGGCTATTGTGAGTGTCTGATGTGGGTGCTTGAAACCAAATTTGGGTCCTTTGGAGAAGTATATGTCCTTAACCACTGAGCCATCTCTCCAGACTCGGCAGTCAACTGAATTTTGAGAAAAGGTGCCAAAAACAGATGCTGGAGGAAAAAAGAGCCTCTTCAAAAAATGGTTCTGGGAAATTCGATATCTACAAATAGAATGAAAGTAGGTCCCTGTACACGTCAGTACAGAACAGACCTGAAACTTTGAAACTGCTATGGAAACAGTTCAGGATAGAGGCACAGGCAATGACTTTGTGACTGGGATCCAACAACACAGGAAATAGTAACAAGAACTGACATATGGGATTACATGAAATTAAAAGGAAAAGAGACACAGCAAAAGAAACAAGAGAGTAGCATTGACAGGGGATTGATATCCTGAATATGTAAATTAACCAAAAAATGCCGAAATAATCAAATCAATAAATGGGCAGATAAATTTTACAGACAATTCTCAAATGGAAAAATGTACTGCACCCCTAACCATCATGGAAATGCAAATTAAAATTAAATTGATACTCTATTTCACACCAGTCAGAACAGCTATCATCAGAAAATAAAAAAAGAAACAAATATAAGCAAGAATGTAAGTTAGTCCAGCTACTATGAAAATCACTGTGGAGGTTCAGAGAGAGAGAAAAACTAGAGAATAGAAATACCATATAGCCCAGAATCTCAATCAGCATAAAAAGGAGGTCCCCTTATAACCATATTCACTATAAGAACACTATTCATAGGAGCCAAGTTGTGGACGCAGTCTGAAGTCCATCAGTAGGTGAGTGGATACAGAAAACGTAGCTTATATATAAAATGGAATGTTATTTGAACACAAAGAATGAAATTACTTTGTTTTTAGGAAAATAATAAAGTTAGATATCACTATGATAAGTAAAATAAGCCTGATTCTGAGAGACAAATATTATTTTCTCTATATGCAGAATCCAGATTTTAAATATGAAAGACTTTAAAGAAGAGATGCTGTTTTTCAAGATGAAGGGAAACGCCAGTAATGGGGAGGGAGAGAAGAGAAAGGTGATGAGGGAAAACCAAACATAAAATGCATGCATGAAAATGTCCTCATCCATCCCACTCTTGATTAGTGTAAATATGCTGATCAAGGGTAAAAATTCCTTCTTAGCTCCTGGTACAAGAGAACTGAAGGTGCGGTTTTATCTGGTAATTGTCTGTTACTTTGAGGACAGAATTAGCAGTACTTAATGAAAAGGTACATCTGGTTCCCCACTACCAATGCCAACCAACATCATCACATACAACTGTATAATAGAAATGGGTTTTAGAACTAGAATGGACCTGAAGAGTCATGTCATCTTTACTAGAGAGAAAAATGAAATTTTGTGGGTGAGTTTAGTCAGATTCCTAAGAGTTGGTAGAGTAATCCCCGCAGCTGGGAGGCTGAGTTTGCCTTAAATGCAAGGGCAGCCTGAATGCTCATAGACTGTATCAAAACAAAATAACATTTGGGGCTTGCAATGTTGTCTAGCCTGAGTACAAATTGAGCGTTAGTTAAGGACATCACACAAACAACAGAAATCTCTTCTTTGTAGATTTGTCTTTCATAGCCACCCTTCCTTTTGAAGTGCAAGGCACATCTAGATTTACTTCTCCTGGAGAGGAGTGATGGATCCCTGATATTGCCACAGTCCACTCCAGCTGCTCCACTGCCGTAAGTGGACCCCAGGGTGGACAGTGGAAAGATGGGAACTTGTTTCTCAGTTCTAAGGCCATTGCTGATCTCTGATGTCTCTCTGCTCTGCAGTCAGCTGCCTTCTAAGCCCCATGGCCTTGCCTCTGACACACATACTTCTGCCACCCCTTCTGTTTTCTACAAGGACACCAGTTCTACGTTGGGCCAGTTCTCTGAGGTTTTGTCACCATGGCCCTGTTCCTCAGATACACTGAGAACTGAGCTTCCTTGTAGGAGTTGAAGTTGCAGTTCACACCATAATCTTATTCATCTTAAATCTTTTACAGCTTGAGTTGTTTGGTGCCATATTTTAAATTTAAAGATATGTATGAATAAAAATAGTTATACATAAAGTTCCATGTCTGTATTTTCTTTTACTTGTATCATATGCTACAGTAGAAATACTTTAAAAATAACAGAAGCTATATTAAAAAGATTTTTAATTTATTAAAATTGAGTAAGTATTCAGTAGGAGAGTATGTGTGCTTTACATGAAAGCAGCTCAGGGTTCAATGTCTACCTCTTCACCCACAACCTTCTGTGCACACACACAAATGCTCATACACCAAGGTTAGCAATAGCTTTCAGTGCAAGGCTCTCAGGAAAGCAGAAATGGTGTCTAAAAGCTGAGTATCAAACCTCTTTGTACTTCATGGAAAACCAAAAGGCGGGTCTTACCCTCTGCAGCATGTGGTTAAGTGTCCCTCTATTCTGTCATGCTGTTGGATTCAGAGGAAGAATAGACTAATGACTGGTCACTTCTGTCACGTTCTATCACAGCTGACCATATAGACAGATATAATTACCTGGAAAATTTATGTGATATAATATAAATAACTGTTTGATTGACTTTCAGGGAATCCTGTATCAGCTGTGGTCACCTGCAACCTCTTTGTTGTACCTGCACTGAGAAAGATGCAGGGTATCTTGGATCCTCGGCCAACCATCATCAAAGCCAGGGTAATGTTTCCTAATGACCAGAAACAAAAATGGAAGCTTAGTAAAAAAAAAAACAATTACTAACAGCCTAAAACAGATACCTAGAATTTCATATTCATTTTCTCATAAATATATTAATAGTCTCTCCTTTGTAATGGAATGTAGGAGAAAAAATTTACTTTTATTTACCTCCAACATAAAGAGAGCTGGCTCAGAAGTAAAAAATAATGGCTGCTCTATAATAGGACCAAGATTCAATTCCCAGCACCCACATGGCAGTTGACAACTGTCTATAACTCCAGTCCTAGGGATCTGACCCCTCTTCTGGCCTTCTCCTCAGGCAATGTACATGCAATGGCATACAGACATATACCAGCAAAAAAACCATACACCTAAAAATAAATACAGTGTCTTAAAGTTTAAAAGCACTTAAAAGAATCCAGAGAGCAAGTCTACAAACATCTAGTGGGTCCTAAGAACCATTCAGCAAAGAGAAAACAGCCTGTACCACACGCTAGACCTATGTGGAGTAAGAAGTAAGATTGTTTCCCTTATGAAGTTCATAGAGGACAGAAGTTAACCTGCTCCCTTGTATGTGCTTGCTCTTCAAAAAATTCAAAAAGGACCAAAAGACTGTGGCACTTCAGGAAAAGGCGAAAGTACTGTTCAACACAGCATTAGTCAGACTATAACTACAATAAGAGTGCCTTTCTCTAGCCACGCTACTAATTTACTACTAAATTACTGCTCAACCAAGTATACATTTTCTGTATTACTAATGACTTTCTTGACATCATAGCCTATAGAACCAAGCTATTACTTTTCAAAAGCTTTAAAGTCATTTACATATGACACAATTCTTTGCTTAGTTGACCAGAAGAATGTGAAACACAGAAGAGGGTCTGAAGAGATGAGTCAGTGGTTAAGAGCATTGGCTGTTCTTCCAGAGGACATGGGTTCAATTCCCAGCAACTCATAACTGCCTGGACCTCCAGTTCAGGGGATCCAACACCTTCACACAGACAAAAAAATGTACATGAAATAAAAATATGTTATTTTTAAAAATAAATACCTAAAACGCAAAAGAAGAAATAGTAAAATATTATTCCAGATACACAGTATAAAAACGTCTAAGACAACTGTCAGGATGGCTCGGCAGGTAAAGGCATGTTCTGCCAAGCCTGACAGCCAGAGTCCAGTCCCTGGGACACCCACATGCTGGAAAAAACTGACTTCCTGAATGCTGTCCTCTGACACCAACATGTAGCTGTGGCATTTGCATGTGCACACGGACACATATACATAAAATTAAAATGCTTTTGAAAATCTAGGCCATCGTCACCCTTAACATTTATACTTCTATTACTGGGAATCTGTGAATAAACGAAGATAAGAGCATCTTCTTCCCCTAAAATCATTTAAAATCAATTAGCCGGGCGTAGTGTCCTGTCTACCAAATCATTCCACCCCCAAGTAGAGCTTCCTTTCAGTATCACAAGGAAATACTCTTACAATTGTTAGCAAAGTCAGAAACAGAAATGGAGGGAGGGGAAGGAAGAAAGGAGGGCAGGAAGGAAGGTGAGTGTGAATGAAGAATTATGATCAGATCAGATCAAAAAGTCAAAGTTCTAATAGATTTACACAGTCAACCCAGTAATGGAGAATTTACTATCTTCACAGTTGCTGAGCTGAGAGACACATGGTTTATTCAATACTGCAAAGCTCTCAGGAATCCTCACATTTATTTCATTTTAATATCTACTATCTCTTCCTTAAAACTGGCTGCAAAACAGCCATGTAAGTGGTTCCTGTAATTTAGCACTGGAGAACACAGAGACAGAGAAATTAAGAGAAAAGCACAAAATAATTTAGGAGCAATAGGCAGCTATGCTACCAGCAAGGGTTACATAAGCAACATAAAGTCTTTTCCTTGTATATTGAAAATTGTCCTATAAATGGGTAGGTGAGGAATTCTACCACATACTAAATCTACAGTGAGTATTTCTGGATGGATGGGTGTTGAATTTGTTGGTTAGATCTGCTGCTTTTCCTCTCAATATTAAGATATTGCTTCCATTTCTCATTTCCTAGGTCCAGGATCATTCCAACCCATACAATCTGTCCTTTCCCGCATTATGAACACCATCTTCTTGCATTCTTTCTTTACAATAGCAATTAACCTCTGGGCTTCCTGCATTGAAAACAAGATGGAAATGACAGAAATGTAGAAAAACAAGGATACTATCTATCCAGGCTCACTATATTCTCTGTAGTTCTGAGAAATGATTAGGTGACCAAGTTAAATTTCTTTGCCTCTTTATGCTATAGTTGTCATGTGACGTAAAACTGGACCCTCGCCCAGAGTACCACCGGTGTATACTGACTTGGCATCACCAAGAACCACTGCCCTGGGCCCAGAGTACAGGTCAGTCATTCACACCTGCATACCCACTGGGATGCCTATGCACTCATTCTGAAAAACAAACCACAAATAACAGCTATGCCAATTATGTCTTTTCCTTGGAGATAATGACATGAATAATTGTTCTGCACTTCTCTTTTTGAAAGGTTAGATGAAATAAGTTATTCTTATACAATGTTTCCCTATTTCACTGAGCCATGTTTTCTAGATAAACATTTGAAATATACAAGTAGAATTACAGATTTTGATCTATTTGGTCAAGCAGCCCTCTGAACATGACTGGTGGGCAGGAAAGGAGAACACAGCAGCTGTTATCCTGAAATGTGAGGGAAAAGTCAAATTTATAATATGATATTTGTGGACCCTATTATACCCTAGGTACTGGTAAATTTTAAGGATAAAGCCATGTTGATGACTCAGAGTTCCAGCTCTGAAGCATAGCGCTCTCAACTTTCAACCTTTGTCCCCATCTTTTCTAGTTGTATTTCGCCCAAGTTTTGATGCAGCCCCACAGAAACTGTTACCTTTAAACAAAAGCCCTGTATCAGCTGCAGACATCCCCTAAGAGTGATTCACAAGCCTTTGTCATCACAGAGTTCTGCATGCAAGTTGGCCACCAGCCTAATTAGCAGGACCCTAGGCAGCGTTCCTGAGACCTTTTGCATCTTGTAAGAGTTAAATAAGAGAGTTCATAAAATGACCATAAAGCACCTAAATGGTAGCTGCTGTCATTGCTGTCCTTACATTTCTAAAAGGATTTATTTTTATACAAATACAAATTCACCCTGACGTGAGAATTTCTGTGGCATTTTGAGTGGCTATAAACAACTATTTTATTCAATAAAAACATCTAATATTTGTTTTTAAAGTTTTGATGAGAAGGTGAAGGATCTAGAATATACATTTCACCTGGAAAAGGTACTGGGAAGACTGATCATCTCTCTCCTTGGAGCCTTGCACTCCATTTGCTGGCCTCTCCACGTGTACTTCCTGATGTCTGTGCCGCAGTAATTAGAGTATTTCATTCCAGGTAATCAGATGAGCAGCCGTCTGATGAGCATGCGCAGCGCCAATGGATTATTGATGCTACCTCCAAAGACAGAGCAGTATGTGGAACTCCATAAGGGCGAGGTGGTGGATGTCATGGTCATTGGCCGGCTATGATGCTCACCAACAGGAGAAAGTTTTGATGCATGTCCACATATCATTGACTGTATCCTGTAATATGCAACGGCACAGCTGGTTTTTCTGATCTGGATAAAAGTTGATCTGTATAGTCAACATCTTGAACTATATTTCAGATGAACTTAAATACCTTTTAAAGAAAAAACACACCTAAGAATAAATCTTAACAGACAACTCTATTCTGATTATATCAAAGCAAAATTTTCCTTTCTTGCAAATTGCTTTGTGTGTTCAATGCTAGGTCTGATAGCGATAGCTTTTAGTAGACAGCGGTAGGTGCCTGCGGAACTTGTGTTTTTCTCATCTTTAAATACAACTACTTATGCTCTTAATCAAGGCTGTCTGCTTATTTATCCTAGTGTAGGCAACACTGGGGTTTCCTTCTTAGTATGCTTCATAACCGCTTTACAGAGAGCTTCTGCTTGTTCTTTATCACGTATCTCGTGTTTATGTGCACCGTGCCAAAAGAGGAGTGACTGCGCGGAGGCCCCGCCCTGCCGCGAGAACCGTCCCTGCCAAGCACCCGGGGACGCTCTCACCCTAGCAGCCTCTGGCACAGCACTCGCAGGCAGTAACTGGATACTTTTTATTTGAACAAACAAACCGGGGGAAAATGCTTCCTAAAGTGCTGACAGCCTTTTTAACCAACACATTTAAAATTGTACAGAACACAAATAAAATAAAATCAAAGACTGATCTTGTACAGATATTAGTGTTACCAGCATTCATGTGGAAATCAAGAGCAAAAACAAATAATGTTAAACAACTCTGTACCATAACATTTTCTGTAATGATACTGAAACTTAATGAATAAAAAATCCTTGATCATTATTTAAAAATGTGTGTGCTGGCCTTGTTATTTAGAAAGAGAAGATTGTTACTATGTCCTGACAGAACTCTACCTAAGTAAAATAATTCTTAAGACAGCCTGCCAAGGCTCATCCTGTGGGAGATGTAAATTGGGGACTGATGGCACTGCGGTCCGTTAGTAAGACATCTGCCCATTTTCTGCTTTTCTGGTGATGGCCAGATAAACAGCAAGCATCGCTAAAGGAAAGATACTTTATTACTTAGAAAAAAATATCTTTTAGCTACCAACTTTGGATATGTACAGTTCTTTGAAGAGAAGGAAAAACTAAGTTATGAATCAAAACCTTAGATGAGTGCCTGGAATTTTTGTTTTCTTTTGTTTCTTGAGGCAGGGTTCCACGATATAGCTCTGGTTGTCCGGGGACAAGACTCAACTGCCTCTGACACCCAAGTGACAGGATTAAGGGTGTGTGTCACCACAGATGACATTAGAAATTTTTTAAATCATGTTTGAAAAAAATGTGGAGGTATGGTACCCTTTGAAAGCATGCTCTAGGATGACTCCCCCCCCCNTTTGTTTGGTTTGGTTTTTCAAGACAGGGTTTCTCTGTGTAGCTCTGGCTGGCCTAGAACTAGCTCTGTAGACCAGGCTGGCCTCAGACTCAGACATCTCTGCCTCCTGAGTGCTGGGATTAAAGGTATGTGCCACCGCTCCCTGGCTAGGATATTTCTTTTTCTTTTCTTTCTTTTTTTTTTACATTTTCCACTTATTTTTTTGATATATGAATTTTTTAATACATTCTTTTCTCGTTTTACACAGCTATCCCTGTTCCCACTCCCTCCCCTCCTCATCCCCACCCTTCCCCCATTCACTCCTCAGAAAGGGTAAGGCTTCCCATGGGTTGTTAACAAAGTCTGACACATCACTTCTAGTCAGGACCAGGACCTCCCCCATATCTATGCTGAGCAAGGTGTCCCTCCAAAAAGAATGTGCACCTAGATACCAGTTTAAGCACTAGGGATACATCCTGGTCCCACTTCCAGTGGCTCCACAGACTGCCCAAGCCTCACATCTGTCTCCCACATTCAGTGGGCCTACTTTGGTCCTATGCAGGTTCCCTGGCTATCAGTCCAGAGTCAGTGAGCTCATACTAGCTCATCCAGATGTCTCTGTGGGTTTCCCCATCATGGTCTTGACCCCTTTGCTCATGTTATCACCCATCCCTCTTTTGGCCCAGTGCTTCACTGTGGATCTCTATCTGCTTCCATCAGTTGCTGGATGAAGGTTCTATGATGACAATGAAGGCAATCATTAATTACGAGGAAGGCCAGTTTAGGCATCTTCTCCACTGTTGCTTAGAGTCTTAGCTGGGGTCATCCTTGTGGATGCCTGGGAATTTCCCTAGTGCCATGTTTCTTGCTAGCCCCTTAACGGTTCCCTCTATCAAGATATCTCTTTCCTTTCTCTCCTTCCCTGTCCTTCCCTCTTCTTGAGCATCCCATTCCCTCATATTCTCCTCCTCCCTCCCCTTCTCCCATCTCCCTCCCCTTCCACCCTCCTTCCTTCCTTCTTCTTCTTGTTCTGCTTGTTTTTCTTGGACTTCGTGCTCTTCTTCTTTTT
>LOJH01029196.1:6727-25785 GCA_001685095.1 Ellobius talpinus | reverse complement strand
CTTCTCCCCTTGTCTTTCTTGTCTCTTTGTCTCTTTTCTCCTTTCCCCTCTTCCCTCCCTTTCTTGTCTCTTTTCTCCTTTCCCCTCTCCCCCTAATCTTTAGTTGGATTGGCCCTTGCCCAAGTCTCTACCATATGCCCTCTGGGTAGAGGATCTAAGTGACTGCAGCCCATGTTGGATGTGAACCCCCTTAGCTTTCTTTTTCTCACATCTGCCTCAAGAAAAATCCTTAGCCACACTGGGTTTAAAGGTACCAGCAACATATGAGACATTCTGCTAATGTCATGATAGGATTCTCAAATGTGCTCAATTTTCAGTTTGCCCAAGTTGAGAACCACCTCTTCAGTTTTTGGTGTTGTTTTTTTCTTCCTGGAAGGAATGAAAGGTTATCAGACATGGGCCAGGTCTTGGACTCTGAGGCCCTTGATGGCCTGTAGCTTTCTGTTGCTTAGTCTAGCCATTACCTAGGTAACTGACACTCTGCCAGTGAAACAGTCGGCCCTCAGTGAAAGGAAATAAAACACAAGCCCAGTGTTGACTCTTTGTATGCTATAATTTTTTTGCATGTTATTTGATTTCAAAAGAAAGGATTTGGCACTTCTCAGTTGGGCTTTGGCCCTTGCGCCCACTGTGCGACCTTCCTACTTCCTGGATTTCAAGTCTGTTTCTATCATGGATTGTGTGTGTGAGTGTGTGTGTGTGTGTGTGTGTGTGTGTGAAAGCTGAAAGCAAAATGAAGTTTTCATTCTTGAATGATTCCCAGGAGGACTGTATTTCACATAAGTTTTTATGAACAGCTAGCAAGGCAAACTTATCCTCGGACTTACTCAGTTTGGTTTTGGGAGTGTTTATGTTTTTAAAAATGTTCCTTCCTGTGGGGGTGTTTTTCCACTGGGTATGTTCTATTTCCTTAGTTACTGTTGCTCTGTTTTGAAAGTGCTTCAAGACGTTCAAGTTCAATATTAAGTGAATTTATTTCCTGGTTAGTCCTTCCCACCTTTCCAGGATAAATAGAACATCTGAGCAAGCATAAATTGTGTGTGTGTGTGTGTGTGTGTGTGATGCCAATGGGCTATCTTCAGAGGGTGTGATCTTGTGTATGTGGCTCAGGCTGAGCCTGTGACCTTTTGTACTCGGTAAGTCTCCTCCCACCTCGATATTATTATCAAGCTTCAGGCTTTGGGAGTAGAGAACTACCCCGGGTTCAGAGGCTGGGGAGAACAGTACCAGCGACACATGTATGTCGTGGCTCTCCTACATACTGGACAGTTGGGCCAGTTAGCCTCTGTAGGGTAGATTTTTCTACCTCTGAAGTCTTGATAAATGAGACTAGATGCTGGAATTTAAAGAACTTCTAGTCAGTGGCCTCTAAAGGTCTTTACCGGACAGGGCACTGGGTGTGACCACAATAGCCCCACTAGGGGGGTGAAAGAAACCCCTCTTCTAGTCAAGAGGGTCAAAGCTGAAGACACTTGGTGCCTAGCACTCGTAAGTTCAAGGCTTGGGGGTGGGTTTATGTAACAAATGCTTGCTGAACTTTTGTCTGTGCGCCCATTTACCTCGTGGGAGGAACAGTATTTCGGAAGCATTGTGCTGAACAATCTTTCCTTCGCTCAGATACTCCTTCATGATTTCTTCACTGGGCACCTATCAGGCAAAGGCAGGGTTGTGTGTGCTGAGGAGGTTTAGAGAATCAAATAGCCACTGCCTTTGTCCTCATGAAGCATGCAGGGAGTGACATGTGTCCTGTGGTCAGGACACCTGTATGGAGAAGACTGCGTGAAGTACTGGGAAACCAGACGGAGGGGATGCAGGCTGAGGAGCCAGGCTCCCGTCTCTCTTTGCTCTTCTACTCCTGGCAGTTTTCAGATGTTCTCTAAAGGTCTTTCTAGTCATGTCTTCAGCCTATTATATATATATATATATATATAATTTTTCCCCCTGATGTATATTCTGGATATTTCTCCTTGGTCTGAGGAGCATGGATTTCCTCTCATTGTGTAGGTTGTCTTTGCGCTCTTTTGACTATCTTAGTAATGCAAAAGACGGTCTTAGTTTGATGTTAAGTTCATTCATTAATTTTGCCTTTTGTTTCCTGTGCTTCCAGGGGCATATAAAACCAAACCAAACCAAACCAAAAGGCAATATTAACAAACGCCAAGCCTTTCATAGTTCTACCCGTGTTGTATTTGGGATTGCTTTTTCTATGTGGTGAGAGATGGGGGTCCAGTTTTATTCTTTTGAATATGAATTTCCAGTTTTCCCAGCACTTTTTATTGAAGAGACTAGTTTTTTCCTTAATGTGTGTTTTTGGTGCCTTTGTTAAAGACCAGTTGGCTGGAAATATGTGCACTCTTGGATTCTTTCTTCTGCCGCTTAAGTCAGTGTGCTGTTTCTTCCTAGTGCTTTGCTGCTTTGCAGTACATTTGGAGTTTAGGTGTCTAGATGTCTCATAATCTGCTCACAACGGCTTTGTAATCGGTTAAATTAAGAGGTCCTTTAGAAGATAAATATTTTTAAGACTCTTTGTGTGAATGTGCATGAGTGTGTGTATATCATGAGTTTGTGAGCATCCAAGGAAGTCAGAAGAGAGAACTTGGATACCTTGGTGTTGGGGTTATAGGCAGTTATGAGCTGGGAACTGAACTTGGGTCTTTTAAAAGAGCAGCAAGTACTCTCAATTGCTGAGCCACCTCTCCAGTCCTGGATTTAGGATCTTTTGTGGTTACATATGGATTTAGAACTAGTGTCCTATCTCAGAAGGAATAACATTGCTGTTTTCATGGGTATTATATTTAATCTGTAAATCATGTTGGATGGTATGATCATTTTGGCAATAGTAATTCTTCTAATCCATAGACATGGTCTATCTTTCCAGTTGTGTGTATGTGTGTTCACTTCAATATGCTTCATCAGTGTTTTGCAACTTTGTTGTAAAAATTCTCACTTCATTTGTTAAATGCATTGTTTCAAATGTGCGTAATGCCAGGAATGGAGGAGGGTGCATGAAGGCTGGGAATTCAAAGTGATTGTGAGGAGCTTAAAGCATATAAGGCACACTTAATTCACCAGCCCAGGGGCCACTAGACAAGTAGCTGCTGGCTGGCACCCAGGTACGTGGTGTCATACATGGGTTACACATGGGCACACATAAGCACATATACAGATTGGTACACAGGCCACATAGAAGTAGACAACATATAGAGACAAACACACAGGCAGGCTGGCAAAGCTTATGTCTCTGACCACAAGGCTGTATTTATACAGAACTTACACAAAATGGCATTCTGTGAACAATAGTTACGCAATGGAGAAGATCACTGTTTATTTTTGGGGTTCCCCAGATATCTGGTGTCAGTCATTTTGTGCTGACCCACAGCTCACCAGATGTCCACATCAGTCCTATCTTGTGTAAGCATAAACTGGCCCTCGCTGCCTTCTGTTCCCAACATTAGATTCTTTCTTCTTTCTCTCCTTCCTTCCCTCCCTCCTTCCTTTCTTCCCTCTTTTTCTTTCCCTTCTATTCTTCCTCCTCATTCTTGTAGACAATGTTTTTTTCCTTCCTTCCTCCCTCCTTGCCTCCCTCCCACCCTCTTTCCTGCTGCTTGTCTATTTTCTGTCTGTGTTCTTCTCCTTCTTTGGTTTTGTTTTTTGAGACAAGATTTCTCCTTGTAACAGCCCTGGCTGTCCTAGAACTTGCTTTGTAGACCAGGCTGGCCTAGAACTCACAGAGATCCATCTGCCTCTGTCTCCCAAGTGCTGGGATTAAAGGCGTGCACCACCACCGCCAGCTTCCTGTAGGCATTGTGAATTGGAATATTTTTATTTCCTTCTTAGTAAGTTTGCACTGATATATAAAAATGGTTCTTATTTTTATAAAGTGTTGATATTTTAGCTCTCACCTTTACTAAATGTATTAGTTCTAGCGATCTTCAGTAGACTGTGTTCTTCTGCATATAGAAACCCAGGTGTCTGCCAGCAAGGACAGTTTGGCTTCATTTCTAAATTGGATGCTTTTCATTTTTTTCTCTTGCTTTTTTTTCTCCAGCTATGGCATCTGATGCTGTTGTGGTGAGTGAGTGTGGTGTTGATAGATGTGCTTGCCTTGTTCCTGGTCTTAGATGAAAACTTTTCAGCCTTTCCCATTGGGATGGTATTGGCTGCAGCCCTGTGTCACCTTTTTGTGCTGAGGTGTGTTCTTTCTATACCTAATGCTGAGGGCTTTTCTCCAGGGGGTGGGGTGGGGTGAGAGAGTGAAGTTTATTAAATGTCTTTTCTGCTTCTATGTAGCTGGTTGTTTGGGGTTGTCCTCATTCTGTTGGTGAGCTGTGTCATGTGTTCTGATATATGAATCACCTTTCATCCCTTGGATAAGCCTCATTTCATTATGGTGTACGTTTCTTCCAGATCTTAATTCCCCATTCTTGGAGCACTGATGGCAGTTGACAGGAACTAAAGACTACTTCTAAGACAACACAGGATTCAACTTTGGAAAATCAGTTCCTTAAGTGTGTGTGTGAAGTCTAGGTGGCCGAAGAAAGATGTTTGGAGATTGTAGGCTTATATCTGCTATTAGAGTGGCTTAAAAAATGGATAATGTGTTTGAGGGTTGTAAGTGGGGGCGTCCCCCTCACCCCTTACCGCAGCATTCACAGAAGGGTCATGGTCATGGCTGAGCTGTGTTTTAATTCTTAATTTTGTCGGCCTATTAATTTGCTGTTGTGTTATTTTGTGAGGCAAGGCCTCTCGATGTGTAAAGTCTGCTTCCCATCCTCTCAGTGACTGCCTCAGCCTCCCAGGACTGGGATGACAGGTACACACCGCCATGCCCAGCAGGCCTGTTGCTCTCAATGGTTCCCAAGGTCCTGAAGAAAGTGACTTCTTTCTTTTTAATTTCAGCCAGAACAGAAGAAGCAGAGCGCAGAGAGCACCTGCTCTGAACGTCCCGAGAGCCCCTGGTGAGGCTGCGGCTGCCTACTTCTTGGGAGATGCTGGCCGCTGTGAGGCCGAGGAGCACTTTGTTTTGAGGTGGGACAGCGGGATTTCAGCAGGACAGCTTCTCCGTTCCTGACCTCACCATGGCTTTAACTCTCTGGCTGGACGGCTGATGTGACTGTGTATCCCACATGCTGTTGGACTGTGTGCCATCCAGGTAGTGCCTGCTCACAGGGTGTGGGAGCACAGCTGGCAGGCATCAGATGCTCCCCCAAGTTGGACCAGCAGAGTGATGGACTTGGACAGGCTAAGATGGAAGTGACCTGAGGCCTTGCCTGGGCGGTTTCTTCACAACAGGACTAGTTAAGAATTGAAACACAGGCTTGTCTGGGGAGCAGTATGCCGGAAGCTGGTTTTCAGGCCACAAATGCGTTCACAGGTGAGAACACCCTCCACATAATTGGGAGGCTTTGATTTCACTATCAGGTACTGTCTAACAAAATACCAAACAACTGTATATAACATAGAGGTATATTTAAATGTATAAGCTGAAGGCCATGCATAGTCAAGGGTTTAGGCTGCCATGGTAACCGATTTCGACAAAATAATAGTATACTTTGCTGCATTTCTCTAAATAGGGCTGTATCATTTGCAGAACAATGCATTAGTGATTCCTTTTTTTTTTTAAAGGGCTAGTAAAACTCTCCAAGGGGAAATACATTTCTGACCAGTAACCTTTCCCTTCCCATTTTTACTTTCCATCTTCTGGTTTATCAGACAAAGAGCTAGCTAGCTAATGTGGTGGGGGGGGCCACCGTGGCCAAGTTAACTTTGCAGTTAGGATCACTCTCTTGTAAATGAACCTTCAGAGAAGCTAGGATTAAATCAGGATTTATTGTTGATTTTTTTCCCCCTACTGGCCACCAGTTTGCACATTTTATGAGGAATCACTTTGGTTAATGCTAGAACCGTGGCCGGAGATACAGTGACTTTTGATTTTGAATTATGACTCTTTAATTGATTTAACTTGGGAAACAACTTTGTCTTCTGGACCTATGGCTCCTTGTTTATTGGGAACAGTATGGAGCCTAGGGAAAATGATTTTATGTAAAAAAAAAAACCTAATGGAATCTAGGAAAAAATTTTTTATGTAAAAAGAGCCATTTTTGGGTTTTGCATGTTTTACTTAAAAGGGAAGATGATAGAAGTAGGAAAAGTGAACTGTGTTGATGTCTTAAGAATCTTGAACTGTTGGCTTTTCCAATTTTGTAGCGAGAGTGGGTCAGGATGTTGGGGTTCCTGGACAATGGAGTTGAGGTTCGGAATTGGGAGCCACAGGGGCATTTGGTAGACTCTTTCCTCGCTCGGTTCCTTCTCATGTCTCTGTTAATGAAGGTGCCCTAGGCCCCCACCGTACTGCTCTCTGGAAGACTAAGGACACTGGCATGAGATGTTGAGTCAGAGTTCTGTTGTGGAGTTAGGTGACCAGGTCCATCTCTGACTGCTCCACATCCTCACTGAGGGAGCATGGGTCAACTCTAAAGGTCTCAGCACCATGGCTGTCACCTGGGGGCCTGAATTTACTCATTTCTGTCTGGAGCTGTGATGGGGAAGGTTATTCTCAAATGATCATGGCTAAAGATATTTAAACATAGACTCAGAAGACAGGACAAGGCTAAGCTGTCTAGAATAGTCTTCAGATGTCTTGGGCTGGAATCTCCACCTTCTAATAATTGCTTAACCCATGCCCCTCTGGTTGTTTAGGTTTAAAAACATGCTTACTCATGGAAGTCATACTCCCTTCCGTGTGGAGGGTAGTGACTTTGAAGCATCTCTGTGAAGTGGTCAGATGTCACTTCGCTTCCTTGATATCCAGAAGGCAACTAAGGATGAGAGCCGGGTAGAGATGCATGTAAAATGGCTCTTAAAAGAGGTCTGAGAAGAGGGGACCAGAATAGAAAAGGCAAAGGATGTGGGACAAGATAAACTTGAGGAGGAGGAACCCCGGGCTCATCGTACCAGCCTAGTCCCCGACAGGAACATCCCCAGTGATGCTAACCCTGACATCACTGCTCCCAAGGATGTGAATAGTTCCTGTACTTGCTATTTTCTTCCTGACTCCGGAGGCTGCTTCCATGCTTGCCTTGCCATCCGGTTCATTGTGGTTTCCACTTGGTGGCACCCAGTCCTCCCGCCCCTCCACCCCAAGGGGAAAAAAAGACAAGACAGGCCAACATGTGGCTTCCTATGAAGGAACGGGCAGCCCCACATTCAGCTTGGAGCATCCCTGCTAGGGCTTTTCAGACATTAAAGCCCAAGGAAATGATAGCTGTTATTGTAATTACCAACTGTATCTGCTCCCCCCAGCTCCCTCCGCCCACCATGTGCTTGCTGGGGGGGAGGGGCTACTCTCAGGCACCTCCTCCTCGGCTCATGTTTTCTTATCTCGTACTTTTATCCAGAGCTCTATTTTTTTGTCCTTTTATCTCTTCCTTGTTGTGTCAGCCTGCTTCAGTAACAGTCATGCAAGCAAGGGCAGTATTGGTGGCAAAATGATGACTGTGGCTAATATGTCTGAGAGCACAGTGTGCTGGGCCCTGAGTGTCTCACCTGTTTTATTTCTTCTTTTCTTTCCTCTGTTAATCTTTATAGCACCTCTGAGGCCAGTACTGTCATGCTGGTGTTGCTGGGCCATGGGGAATGATTGGTAGGGCCCAGAGTTGGAAGTGCCAGTGGCCTTCTTTTTAGTTTTTCCTTCCAGTGTCCTCCTCTATTGCTTTCTACCTTACTCTAAAACAATTAGTACTTACTTAGTTAAGCATATGTGTGTGCGCACATGCATACACATGCACACACAATGCCATGATGCACATGTGGAGACTAGAGGGAGTCAGTTCTTGCCCTTTATCATCATATGTGATCTGGGGATGGACTTAGGTTATCAGACTTGGTGGCAAATGCCTTTACTTACTAAATCATTTCATCAGCTTTCAGGGTCCTGTTTACGTCTAGCTATATATTGGATTCAGTGGGGGAACCATATAGCTACCTGGGTTTTGCCCTCAGAGATCAGAATTTCGTCAGTCTCTGCATCACCTAAATCTGCTAAATCAGGAACTACCTTTATTCTAATAACACCATGGATTTTTGTGTCCGTGAAAGCCTAGAAGTACAAAATGTCAGGATCATAGAAAGAACAGAGTTTCAGGAGAGACTGAAGATGGGCTGGGAGACTCCGTTTCAAACGAAGGTGTGCCGTTTGTTTGTGCCTTCCTTAACTAACCATCTCATTATAAGATGCTATTGGGTGCCCGGTACTATTTATCACAGCGCATGTATGCGTTCAGGATGATGGCTTGTAGCTTCCCCACATTTCTAGGAAGTGATTAGTGAGACAAATCAAGGACATGTAAATACTTGGCTCTGGCGGTTAATCCCAGTTGTCAACTGACAAGGTCTAGAGTCACCTGGGAGATGGCTTCTGGAGATGCCTGTGGGAGGTTATGCTGATTAAGGTGACTCATACGGTGGGCGGCACCTTTACCTGGCCTAAGATCCAATACTGTATATAGGGGAGCTGAGCGCAAGCATTCATCACTGTCTGCCACTTGACTGTGGATGTTGTGTAACTGGCTGTCCTATGCTTCTGCTGTTGTGACCCTTCTGTCACAGTGGATTTTAACTCAGATGTCTGAGCCACAATAAACCCTTTCTCCCTTAAGTTGCCTTTGTCTCAGGGTGTTTTATTGAGTACTAGGAAAAGTAGCTAAGAAACTGGGCTAGTCTGCCGGGGGTTCCGATAGCCTTGGCTCATTATCTTAGCTCCTGTCCCCTCTCCTCTTTGTGTCACTTGTCACAGTTTCTATGATGTGGGATGGAAAAGATAAGCAACTGGATGAAGCTGTTGACCTCGACGGTGAAAGATTTATTGCTGACCTTCTTGGTTGCTTTTTGTTCTTTTCAGTTTTATCCCACATTTCATCCCACGTGCTCTTGAAGTAAAGATGGGAGCAAGTTTGCTAATTGTCTGGGTTAAGAGGAAAGAATGTTGCTATATAAGTTCTCAGTGGTGCCCTACTCAAGGCATTTGTCCTTAGCTTTAACTCTTGCTTGGGGACAAGGACAAAAAGCACCATGCCATTAATCATATCTCAACTTAAAAGAACTTGTCCCATAATCACGTAGGAAGCGATTTTGTTTGGAGGCCAAGGCTCAGGAAACTGCAGTCTGTCTGTGGGAAGAGCAGGTGGCCTCTGAGGCTATATTTGCATGGGAAGAGGCCATTGTTTGAAGTCTGTGACATTGAAGGTGGTGAAAACTTGGGAGCCCTTTCACCTTCCCTCACCATGTGGTTAGAAGTCAGCTCTTCCATCCTTTGCTCAGAGTGAGTGTAGCTCTACCCATCGATAAAGATCATCTTTCCAGTGGGGTTTTTCTTGGGCTGATATATATATATATATATATATATAGGAATTGATAGATTATTTTTGATGTTCTCAGAACATATTGAAAAATGGTTTTAGTTGCTTAGGTGATAATTTGAGGCAAAAAACCCCACCAAACCTTTGCTTTGTAAGTAATATCTGCTCATTGTAAGAAAATTTGGAAAGCGTAGACAAGTCAAAAGAAGTAATTGAGTTACAAATTCATGGCTGTCCTGTACAAACTTTCTCTCTGTTAGCATTCTGACTTAGATCCTTTCAATCTTTCCCCTGTGCGAAATTCCTCATTCAGAGCTGTTTTCATAATGCATGTTCAATTGTATAAGTGGATCATTCGCTTTTTGTATTACAGTATGAATATTTTTTATAAATATGGCTTTAAATTACTGTATAATATCCTTTTATATACTTGACTTTTAAAATCACTTTCCAGTCGTTGAATATGCACCTTTTCATCTTGATGAATACCTTCGCACATAAAAGCCCTTCTGCAGGCTTGATTATTTCCATAGGATAAGCCCCCAGAACAGAATTAACGGTCTGAAGTAGTGAAATTTATTAAAGCTTATGATTCAATTTCCCGAGAGCCTTGGTTAATCCTTCCTTTTGAGGCTATGCTAACATCAGTTCCTTTGACTTGCCAGTTGTTGCTTGTTCACAACCAGTGTGTTCTGAATTGGTGGGCTGCTTCCCAGCATTCAGTTGAGATGGCAAAACCCTTGCCCACCTCCCACATGCATACAAGAAACTCTGGTACACACTGTGCCACAGGCAGGCTGAAGGCTCCGTGTGAGGTTCATCACCTCCATGTTTAGTAATGCGGGCTAGTTAAAAACTTAGGCGGTCTTTAGTATACTGTTTTTATTCTTCCACAGAGCTTTTATTCCCAGCATGTTGAGGCACTTGTGTAATGATGAAGATATGTACACTGTTGGAAGATCAGACGCTGTGGCAGAAACAAAGACCTGGTATCTCAGGGCTGAGGGAAATAAGAATTTTAGACACTGTCAGTCAGCCTCCATCATAGACCCTCCTGCTACCATTAGGGAAGGCCTGAAGCTTATACTTCAGAGTGACTTGGTGAGCATCCCGCCAAGGTTGAGAATGTGTGTCTTCGCTGCCTCTGATACCACACTTAGATACCTCAAAGGTTCTGCACAATTCTTACAGGCTTAAGCAGACCATTTCCATGACAGGAGGAAACCCGTTTAACCTCGGAGAGCTATGCCAGAGGATCCGATTTCTTTAGAATTTATAGCAAGCCTCTCTTATGTTTATTTTACCCATGAGGAGGATAAGAGTCAATTAATTGCCTTCAGATATCTGAAAAGAAATTCTTTATGATGGGTGTGCTGGTGGATGTATGTTCTTAGCTACTAATGAGCAAAAGGGAAGAACCCATAAACTGAGTAGTTGGGATGCCTTCTTTCTCCTATTGGCTGTGTTGAGTGGATTTGGTTTTCCTGGAGGCGTGGCTAGTGTGCCACACACACACACAGGGAGGACGCTGTTCTGAAGCATCTGAACGGCCTTCTGCCTATCCCAGATTTGCAACTTCTGGTTCTTTGCTGTAGTCTTCAAGGTCATGCCCTTGGGATGACCCATAGATGACTTCAGCCCACACTCCCCAAAGTTGCCTGGAGCATTTCTTTTAAAAGATCCTATTAACCGCTTTTCAGTAGGAGTGAGAGAAGAATCATGAACAAAATCTTGGAAAAAGATCTTTGAACCATGCCCTAGTTGCCAAGCAGATCATGAGCCTTCTTAGTGCCTGAAGGGGAAGGGACCATTTGTTCCATGTCCCCTGGGAGTTGGCAGGCTTGCCAGCATCTGCCAGCCCTAAGGGACAGAGTAGTCTCCGCTTCTGTTGTTCTGTCTGAATTATCAGAAACTCCCGGCGATTGTGTGTCTTAACTTGGAGATAAAGACTTTTATGTGTCTACCTTTAATCTCAACCTGGTTACTCTTGCTATTTTAGATTTAGAGTTCACAGAGCTTGAGACAAAAATGAACTATGGTGATGATGGCTGCAGAGCAGTGTGAGTGTAGTTAATGCCACAGTTTACCAAAAAAGATTATTAAAATAGTTCATTTTGTGTGATTGAAAGACTACATTCTTATGTTACACAGTAAAAGTGGTTTTGTAAACAAACACACTATCACCACCACCCGCGCCCCAAATCAAACCAGTACTGTTGAACTTATTTTGATAGAGCTGAGATTTTAACCTGGTTCTTAACTGAGTAAGGAAGGGGAAGGAAGGGGAGTGAGAAGGCAGAAACGCTCATGTGGCACCGGAAGAACAAAAGGTCTTTAAACTTGGTGGGATATTCGGAAGAAAATGGTAGTTTCTCCCATCAATTTGCTCTGCCACTGAACCAACTCTCCTGTCCTGCTTTGGTGCTCGCTGTGAGGAGAGGTGATTATTTGTTGCTGATCTGGCCCGTGTCTGTCACTGAGTTTAGCTGAAGTCCGTCGGGTGACAGTCCACTTGCTACTGCATGAGGTTCGCTTCCTTGTAGAGTATTGATCAGGGTCCTTTCGGCATCACAAATTGCTCACACAGTGACAGCTTCCTCTGTCCCATAATATTTTTCTTTTCTTTTGGGGGCGGGTGGGGTGATTGTGTTCTTTTTAATTGAAAACAATTTTTCATGTAATGTATTCTGGTCACAGATTCCCCTCCCTCATCTCCTGAATCCTTCACACCTTCCTACCTGTCTGATTTCATGCCTTCTTTCCCTCTTTAGGAAATGAATAGGCAAAAAAAAAAAACAAAAAAAACAACCAAACCAGAGTAAAACAAAACAAGTAAGTAGAAAAAAACAACAAAGAAAAGCACAAGAAACACTTACATAGGTTTGTGCGCGCGCACGCGCGCACACACACACACACACACAAATATAAAACCCATAAAAATACAACATTGGAAACCATAATATATAAGCCAAAGATATATAAGGTAAAAAATGGCCAAAGCATTATGAGACCAAAACATCTCCAAAAATACCATTGAATTGGTCTGGCGTTGGTCATCTACCGTTGGGCAGACCAGCCTGCCCTTAGGTGTAGTTTGCATCTCTGGGAGACCCTATTGTAGAACGCTGATTTTTCTTCCTTTTGTAAGTGGTTGTCAACTGGAGACAGCTTCTGGGTTAGGGATGATGGTTTGTGTCCAGTTCCCCTCTCAGTGCTGGGATCCCTTCTGGTTCGGACCTGTGCAGGGCCTGTGTGTGCTGCCACCATCTCTGAGGTCCTCTGAAAGGCACCATTTCTCTAATATCTTCCATCCTCAGTAGCGTTTACAGTCTTTCCTCTGCCTCTTTCCCATCCTTCACTGATCTGAGTGGGGGAGTTTGATGAAGATATCCCATGAAGGACTGAGAATTTTCTAAAGTCTCTCACTCTGTGCACACTGGCCAGGTTTGGGTCTCTGCATTAGTTCCCATCTACTTCAGTAGGAAGCTTTTCTGATGGCTAGGCAAGATACTGATCTATGAGTATAGCAGGAAGTTGTTAGGTTATCATTAGATTGCTATGTTCTGTTTGCAGAAGAATAGTATTTGATTTTCTCCTAAGTGCATAGACTATCTAGTCTCTGGTTCTTGGCCATCTGAGCAATATCAGGCATGGGTTCTATCACATGGAGCAGGCCTTAAATCCGACCAGATGGTGGTTGGTTACTCCCATAACTTTTGTGCCACTATTGCACAGCATATTATGCTGACATGTCGCCATTGTAGATTGAAGGGTTTGTAGCTGGGTTGGTATTTGCCCTTCTCTGGTAGCACACAGACCATGAACAGTCATCAGCAAGGGTAAATGCTCAACATTTTGGTGTTTACTGAGATATGTAGGTATTGTTTTCAGCAAAGTGTCCGGGCCCCCTGCATTGGTGTAGATGGGCATCCTAGGTGACTTCTTTAACTTGCCTGCCTAGAATCTGGTTTTTCTTGGGAAAAGTGGGAGTGGAGCTAGAGGTATTGAAAGTGAATTTAAGCCAAGGGTTTTAGTGGTATGTTGTTTCTAACCTCTCTGCATGTGCTTCTATGTTCTGCCAGCCCAATCTGTTTGGTTCATTGGGGTTGCTTCTGCTCCAGGTTCATTCCCATGCACCCCTTTGCTTCTGGGACCTTTTAGTCAACAGCTCCCTGACCCATGGATGGTTATGGAAGTTTTCATAGCAAAGTGTCTGACCTTCCTGGGTCTGCACTCCTGGTTTGGAGCATATGAAAGGCTTGACGTGTTGGTTGAGGTCATGTTTCCTGGACATGGTAGATCAGCCTACCAGGGATAATTGTGGTCAAATCCCCAACTAGGGGTAGAGCAGAATGACAGACCAGTAGTGCTGAATCGCTCTCACCTTTACTGACATGCCGTGAAGCAGAAAGGATCACTGTAGGAGTGATTGCCCTTTAAGAGAAGTGGGGATTTTCAACAGCATGATCAACATGAGGTGTAAAGTTAGGCAGTTGAGGGCTAGGGCTAGCTTTTTGTGTGGCAAATATTTATCTTTTTAATCTACCTATAAGACTGTTTTTGTCCATTTACTCAAGACTATGATAAAAAAAAAACAAAAACCAGTGATGGTTGTCATTATGGACTTGTACCCAGCAATGAATTGGATTCTTGACTCCTAAGGAATCTCATTCTAAGAAGTTGGCCTTTCCCTGTGGAACAGGCCTTTCTCTTGCTTCCTCCACCACAACACAAATATCTCTTTGGAATTTTTTGCAAGAGCCATCTAAAACATTGATATTGAAATTGGCTATGTTCTAAGATGTGAATGTGTCCTAAGATGTTCTGCATGTTTTTAGCTAGAGGGAGAAAGGATGGTGGTGTGTGTACACATATGTAGCATCAGTCAGGTTACCTGGGTTCGAATCACGGCTCTGCCACATAAGTCTGTCATATTGGGTGAGAAGCAACAATTCTCTCTGTGCCTCACTTTCCTCACTGAGGGAAACTGATCGCATCATTTACAGGGCTGAGGAGGGGAACATTCCTTGACTGCAGATGCATAAAGCAGTTAGAACTATGTATGAGACATTACATAGTAAGTAGGCAGCAGTTAGTCTTCGGGGACATTGTTACTGCTGAAAGCATGGCTTTAGGGCCTCAAGAGACTGTTGGCTATAGACTCACATTATTGACAGCGGCAAACTTGCCGTCTCTGAGAACTTGAGCAGCTCTGAACATGGCAGCATATTTGCTGGTGAGATCTGAGACACTGCCCCTGTTGATAAAGAGACTTTAAGTGATAATAACTCATGTGAATGTATACTTTCTAGTTAATTTGCCAAATCACTATAACAAAATATGTTTCTGATTCTTGTATACATCTTTTAAGTCAACTAATGTCTCTATGCAATGAATTGTTCTGAATGGAGAGATGTGATGATTTCACCCCACAGGCTTTATCACATATATATATATATATATATATATCACTTAGATACAATTTATTTTGCTACATTTTGTAGCAATGCAGAAGTATAATTCCCATTATATATGCCCATAAATGGTTTATGTATTGTCTTTGTCTTTTTCCTGCTGTCCCCCACTCCTCTTGTCTAATATGAGTTTCAGACATGCTTTTGAGCCTGGAGGTCATTGACCTTGGTCCTGTTGTTGATTTTCATTGTCTTTTATACTAGGCCAAGAGTGTCCAACCTTTTGAATGAGGAATTGTCCTTGGTAACTTAAAAATGCCTATGTACTTGGTAAGGGGCTGGAAATGACTTTCAAAACAGGAAAACATGTCATTTAGTAGTTTATCTTGATGACAAGGTTCTTTGAGGTTATATCATTATCATCTATGTTTGTTTTAGTGTATGTGGGGAAAGAGGGATTAGTTTTGTATATATAAGTGCTTTGGAAGCATTTGATGTACTATCTGATGTCCTGTAAGATCCCAGAGACATGCAAAATTTTCTGTTTTTAGCAAGAATTCAGACTTGGATTATACATATTTGTAAGTTTATTGGAGTCAAGAACACGCATATATATGGTCTTTCTCTTCTTATACATTCTCTGAAAACACTTGGGGGCAGGATGAGGCCTTGTTTTTTACTGTTAGGATGAATGGACAGGGTTTATCTAGTGATTCACAAGTCCATGTTTAGATTTATTTGACACGTATGTATTGAGCCTTTGCTGTATATGAGGCACTGCAGTCAGGATTGTGGTACATGATGAATAAGACAGAGCCAGGTCTTATTCACATTCATGGAATTTACATGGTGGCTGGGGAAACAGGTAATAGAGACCTCGACCCAAAGCTCATGCGATTTCCAGAAGCAGCCACTACATCTTACAGAAAATAAGCTGGAGAAAGGAGATAAGGGGGTGGTGGCTTTGCCTCAGTGTGGTGATGATTGCTACTAACAAGAGGGTGTGGCAAGGTCTTTCCAAGGTCCATCCAGTGTGGAAGAGGCAATGTGAAAGCTGGGCTTGAAGTGAGATGGGGTTTCAGAAACCACATGACAGTCATCCATATGGTCACATGCTCAGAGGCAGGCTGGACACTTGGATAGTCACAACTAATTCCCTCTTTTCCCACCAAGTGAGAGAGAATCCATAAATTTTAGCAAGCAGTGTATGTGCATGTATATATTAAATATAGCACACTGTATCTTTTTCTTGAATCATTGCTTTGTGAAAACTGTTCACTTCCCAAACACCGGCCCCACTAAAAGACCTTATATATTCAAAGTCACTGCAGTCTGCATTTTCTGGCACTCTGTAAGCACATGGCTCAAACACATTGGTAGAAGTTACAGGAGAGACGGGAAGAGCCTGGCTCAGCAAATTCTCACTGTTAATCATTGAGAACTGTGAGCCAGTCCAGCAGAGCTGCTTCTTGAGCCTGGAGGGCCCTGGCTTCTTTGCAGCAGAATTGAGGGACATAGAAGAAACAACAGCTACCACGATCACTCTTTCCAGGTTGTATTTGGGGGCATCCTTGTGGAGAATGGCACCTGCTCTCCATCCTGGTTCTCCTGTCTGAACCTGGACCAATGGACCAATCTCACCTCCTCCAGGTTGTATTTAGGAACATCCTTGTGGAGAATGGCACCTGCTCTCCATCCTGGTTCTCCTGTCTGAACCTGGACCAATGGACCAATCTCACCTCCTCCAGATTGTATTTGGGGGCATCCTTGTGGAGAATGGCACCTGCTCTCTGCCCTGGTCCTCCTGTCTGAACCTGGACCAATCTCACCTCCTCCAGGCCATTTCTAATTGTGCATCCCTTTCAAATTCTCTTGCTTCTGGCAGATAACACTGCTTCCAGTTTATATCAGAATCGCAAACACAGCTTCCAAGGGGAATTGGTCTTCATCCGGGGACAACAGCCTAGTGATGTTGCAGTGGCATCGAATGGTGGCTCTTTGCCAAAGGCGGTTTTCAGTCTTGACATCGTGTGTCACTTCTCACTTAGAATGAGAACATCTGACACACTTTTCATCATATTTTCAGCAAGAAACACTGCTTTTCAAAAAGTTATGAGTGGAAAATGTGCTTTTCTCCCTCCTGTTTCCCGTCTTCTCTTGAGACTCTTGACCATCGGGACCCCTTTGCTTGTCCTTTGTGGTTTTCCTAGTTTCTGTGGTGAAGTGAGTTACCCTTTCCTGTCTGTTGTTTAAAAAAAGCCAAGGGAACCTGTCGTTCCCACCCAGATTTGTGCTGTCATTAGGAGAATCTTATCTCTAGAATCTTACTTGTTTAGTGTCAGTACTGCCCAATAGCTAAAAACTCTTAAATCATAGGAGCTTTTGTTTCTTGGAACATGAAATTTTTTTAGGGGAGATGGTTGTGCACCTTTAATCCCAGCACTCAGGAGGTAGAGACAGATGAATCTCTGAGTTTGAGGCCAACCTGGTCCAAGACAGTGAGGGCTACACAGAGAAACCCTGTTTTGGTCTAACAAAACCAAACAGAAAAAAGGGAAAAAGATTCCAATCCAGATATATTACCAAAATGTGTTTTGGCCACTGTAGAGACTTTCTTTTAATTAAAAAATTTAAATTTCTTAATTTTTTTCAATTTAGGGATTAATATTTTGTGAATAAAGGCTGTGTGTGTGTGTGTGTGTGTGAGAGAGAGAGAGAGAGAGACTTTGCATGAATGTATGGTATGCCAAGAATTTGGAGGTGAGTTCTGTCCTATGGTAGATTCTGAACTAGGTTCAACTATCAAGGCTAATGCTTTTATTCACTGAGCCATCTTGTTGGCCAGACAGTTCCAGAGAAAGCAGTCAGTAAACAAGCATCCAATGAGTGTAAGAACCAGCTACCTAGGGTGATTTGGGAACTTGCCCTTAATTTGAATTCTGACTTGACAAACTCAGAATGTCGACGAGTGGATGAATGTCAAGCAAGAAGGAAATGATTCTATCAAAAGACCTTTGTCAAGCGTTTGGGGAAAGGATGAGGGAGACAGGTTTACCACATTTAGAGGTGACAGATTAGAGGGGATTGCTTACACACTGGCTGATTCCATCGAAACTTACCAAGATAGTGGAATTAGGATGTGACATAGCTGTCCACAGATAGCATATGGCTGGTGATAATGGCATTCTTATGATGAAACACCGGGTAGCTCTTCCTGAACAGTATTTGGGAAGAGTCTTCTTGCCCTTGAAAAGTTCTTGTAATTCTAAAATTTTAAGAAGTTGCCCAAGTGTTGGGGGTGCATACATGTGATCCCAGTACTTGGGGGCCTGAGGCAGGAGGGTCTTGAGTTATAGCCTGATCTTGTCTGTATAGTTAGAATTTGTCTGAAGAATTGGTAAATAAATAAATAAATACATGAAAAAGCATTTAAAAAGGTTGCTGAAAAGGACCTGCTTTTGTTGTTTTTGTTTGTTTGTTTTTTGAGACAGGGTTCCTCTGTGTAGCCTTGACTGTCCTGAAATTCACTCTGTAGACCAGGCTAGCCTCAAACTCACAGAGATCCGCCTGCCTCTGCCTCCCAAGTGTTGGCAAACAGGAATTCTTCTAACACTAGGAGAACAAAGACTATAGGTGAATCAAGTAGATTAGAAGTGGTCAATTTTATCCTTAGATTTCCTCACTTGTATCTTCCCAATTTTTCTTGTCTAGTCCTTGACCAATCAGCTTTTTAGTAACAATGAGAGCAACACATCTTCACAGTGTACAGAAGGATTATTCAATGGCACCAAGGCGTTTTACCAACTACGATGTACTTATATAACATGGGTCAGACACTGTTGTAACAGGCAACTAACTCAGAGAGAGTATTAATTGTCACAAAACATCTTAAACAATGGGTGTTAAACTCACTTTAGACATGGAAACCAAAGACTTTAAGAAACAGTGCAACTTGATATCAGTTTTGGAATATGTATCCAAGTTACGTGCAAATCATGACCTAAAAAACATAAAGAATATATGGCCTTAAGGTACCACACAAGGAAGGAAAGATAGAAACTAACAAGTTTATGGCCATTTCCTTAAATATAATACTATCCTAATAATTTCATCTCCACCACATAGCTTTCTTTTCTGTCTCATATGTCTGTGCTTTGGCCATGGAAGGTAATTTGAATGAGGGGAAACTCTTCTCATTTGTATGTTAGACATGAGCATTTTTTAAATAAGTTTCTTTTATTTATTTATTATGTATACAATATTCTGTCTGTGTATATGCCTGCAGGCC
>LOJH01029195.1:5934-17503 GCA_001685095.1 Ellobius talpinus | reverse complement strand
TGAGAATACAAAAAAAGGGGGTCACAGACCTTAGGGAGAGCGTAACACTTAGTGTCAATATTTTCAGTATTAGCCATTTTAATAAGCATATGGAGGTATCCCATTGTACTTTTGTCTTTCATGCCTCCATGATTAAAGGTCGTTAGTTAAGCCCCTGGTCACAGGTCTGTGCTCTCTTGGTGTTTATTTGGTGAAATGTTTCTGCTTAGTTTTCAATTGAGGCTTTTGTATTCTCATTGAGTTTTGAAAATTGTTTACAAATTTTAGAAAAACAAATAATTGTTTTGTAGATATTTTCTCCTTGAACCAGTTCTTCTTTTTGTTATTTTAGCAATGTCTTTTTAAGAGGATTTTTTTTAGCTCCACGGATATCCAATTCATCAATTTCATCTACTTTCAGTGACTCATACTTTTAGTGTCATATTTAGGAATTCTTTGGTTAATTAAAGAACAAAGCATTTTCTTCTGGATAATTTTTCCAGATTTTATATGTAGGTCTGGTGTTTGTGGGTGGGGGTGAGGGAATTGTATTCCTTGATTTCTTTGACACAGGAATCTCTAACTGACTTTGGAGCTCACCTATTTGCCTAGGCTATCTGATTAATATTTCTTGAAGGTTTTTGTTTCCTTACCCTACTCCTGCTCCACAGAACACTGTTTAGAGTTGCCCAGACTGGTCTCAAGCTTTCCCTTAAACTTCTGATCATCCTGTCTCTGCTTTCTGAGAACTGGGATTAGAGCCATGTGCCACCGTGCCCAGTTTTCCTAGGGACTGAACCCACGGCTTCCTCCTAGCCCAGAACTTTATCAACCAGCCTACATCCCAACCTTGTTCCATCAGTTCTTGCATGGTGCATTTAGGGGCTTTGCTGTTGGGTGCATGTGCATTTCCGATTGTTGTGTCTTCTTGGTGAGTTGGTAATACTCCTTGTTGTCTGGTATTAATATATCCACCCAATTATCTTCTTGAGTCGTTTTCATGTTTCTTGAGCCCTACAAAGTTTCAAGAACTGACAGTAACCCATCTCTGTCCTCAGATACTCGCTGACTGGAAGGGGAACAGGCGTGTGAACAAAACAAGCTGATAGGAAGTTTGAAAATAAAATGCAAAGCCCCTCCAGTGGCAACCGTAGATGATGCAGCACTTTCTTGGTTTCTAGTTAAATGGATGTCTTGGGGCCAAGAGTGAATTACCATGAATTACTCTCAGTGTTTTATATTTTCTTTTTATTGGGAAACTTGAGAGTTGCCCAGGATGCCACCCCCTTGCAGTGTTTAACCAAAGACAAGCCTTATAGCTACACTTACGTCTCTGGATTGCGTTCTTATCTCTTAGAAAGTACTGTTCTACAGGCCTTCCCTTCCCGCCTGCAAGGCACAGTGCATCTGTGCTGACTGAGCCTTAGGGCAGGAGAACAGTAATTTATATGAAGCCAGAGGATTTCCATAATTTAGCTAGCAAAGGTTAATTCCTTATGTTATGATATTTGGCTTCCCTGACATTTTTATATTTGGACTCTCTTCCTTCAGTGAAGTACGCACAGATGCACAACCTCAGAGGAACATTACTGAATAGCTCAGAAGCCAGCAGCTTACCAAAGATATAGAAGACAAAGGGCCATCCAAGGGCTTGGATAATAATGCCACCCACAAGGAGGACAACAAAGATTCCCAATACCATTCCTGTAGAAAGAAAGAAAAAAGGTAGTGGGACCCCTGCCTTCTACGAGACAGATATTGAGGGCTGACAAATAAACATAGAGATGTGTCACCAAACCACAGAAAACCATGTGCAAATATAAAACCTTCAAATTGCTCATTTAATTTATATACTTCCTGGAAGACTTTTGTTTTCCCCTCAAAATTCCCAAGTGACATTGCAGGAGACTGTCATACTTACTTCCATGCTGTCTTAATTTTCAATGACGTACATTTATTATTGAATAAAGCACATGAATAGTCAAGGTTGTTGTACACCCTCCAATTCTACCCCCTCATCCTTCTGAAGACGAACATCATGCCAATTTATTGTACAAGAAACAGTCGCCTTCTTCTGTGCACTTATATGCTGTTTATAGAGATACATACATTCATTCTTTTTGTAAATGCATTCACAGAAAGCTGATTTCTGCACAAATATGCTAATGATAGTGTTTCAATTTCTATAACTTCAGAGAATTCTAATATATGACAGGCGTATTCCCACTTCACAGCTTTTCAAATATTTCTAAGCTATCTCGCTTTTTATGTTTAGTATTCTTGTCAAAGTCCATGTGTATGGAGTTATTTTAGAATAAGTAAGATGATAATGGCCCAAGGGTTTTATTCATCTTTAAATTTTTTTATTTTTTAATTATTATGTATGTGTGTGCAGTATGCATGCACATGACTGAAATGGTCGTGGAGGCCAGAAGAGAATGTCAGATCCCCTAGAGCTGCCATTACAGGTACGAGTGCAGGGAATGGAATTTGGGTCCTGGGCAAGAACAGTACATCCTCTTAACCATGGAGCCATCTCTCCAGCCCCAACAGTCATCTTCATTGAACAATAGTTCCTACAAAGATCTCTATTGCACTGTAGATTCTAATCCTAAACAGGAATTATTACTCATTTCTGAATATGAACATAATTTGTATAAAAGCGTATCGGAGGTGGACTTGCTAGATGAAAGGCTATGTATATTTCAAATTTTGGTAAATACTGTAAAAGAGCTTTGTTGAAAGCTGTAGCAACTTAAATCACCATTATTTTTCTTTCTCATCTCCTTTATAACATCCAATATCTTGAAAAAAATTTTAAGCACCCATCTTCCAGTATAAACAATAAAAGAGCCCTCATTTTAAATTTTGTTTTTTGTAGTGAGGTTCAGTTTTTTTCCTGTTTACCAACTTTATTGTTTGCTGTAGAATATCAGTTTAAAATGTATTACATTTGTTTACACTGTGGAATACTTATTTAATGATGCAGAGATGTGTTGCATTCTTTCATGCTACATTTTTTCAACTCTGTACAACAGTGTTACTTTGCCTGTCTAAAACACCTGATTGGTCTACTAAAAAGCTGAATGGCCAATAGCTAAGCAGGAGAGGGTTAGGCAGGGACTGGCAGACAGAGAGAATAAATAGGAGAAGAAGAGAGAAAAGAAAAGACTGGGAAAAGGAGGAGAAGAGGATGTCAGGAACCAGCCACTCAGTCACACAGCCAGCCAAGGAGTAAGAAATAAAGAAGGGTATATAGAATAAAGAAAGGTAAAAGTCCAGAGGCAAAAGGTAGATGGGGTAATTTAAGTTAAGAAAACAGGATGGAAACAAGTCAAACGAAGACCTGGAATTCCTAAGACTAAGTCTCCATGTGATTATTTGGGAGCAGGGTGGTGGACCTCCAAAGAGGAAGAGGGGGGAAAAACAACTGAAATTGTTGACTGTCTTTTTTCTGTTTCTCTCATGTGTTTCCCTTTGTCTCAAGCTACAAACTCTCTGTGTATTGTGAATAATCCCTGTGCGGCATGTGGGCAGCAGTTCTGCCATCTTTAACCTTGTTGACATGGTTGTGTTTCACAGTCAGCAGTTACAGACAGCTGTGGAGTCAGATCTATGGCCTCCCAAATTGACTCTTTTGCCTAGACTACTTTTTAACCTACACTGCAATGTAGAAATAATTGTTTACACATTCTTTTTCCTTTATTCATGCTTTTTGAAGCATATTGTCTGTGCTATCTTATTTAAATATTAACAATCAAACTTGCCTGTGATCAAGGATAGCCAACTGCAGTTAAATAAACTGCCCCAGGGTTGGGGCATTTCCTTTTAATAGCAAGAAAGCGGGCATTTGAAAGAGAATACCAAGTTCCAGGGTGCATGTATAGAAAGCTGGAAGTGGGTACCTATTCTGCCACCAGGTCCACCCGATCCATATTTTTCCCCTAAATGTCTGCCTTTGTCTTGATTACAGTGAGGGACAGACTCCTCTTTCCAGCCAAGGTCATGTCCTTTCTTGTGCTCTTGACTTCCTCCCCTCCCAATCTGCCTCAAGCCTGGGCTCTTAAGTGTGCATCCTCTCCCTTCTTCACCCTCACTTTCTTCTCTGCTCTTGACTCTTTCCTGACTACATGCAATACCAATAGCATAGGATCCGTGTTGGAAATAAAGCCCAAGTTCTGTGTTGTGCTGCATAGTGGCAGGCAGAGCGTCAAGAATGGGAGCGTACTATGTTTTAAAGCAATCTGAAAGGGAGAATTTTGAAAACTTTCACTACAAAGAAGGGATCAGTGTTAGCGGAGATGGATGTGGCTGGATTTGAACATCAGTACATGTTGACATGTACTGAAATATCTCCTAGCATCTCTTCCTCATTTTGTATCTTAAGACTGATTTCTCAGGAGTTTCTTTAGCATAGACATTGATAAGTATTTTACCTTGGTCCCTCCAGCCCCCTTTAAAGGACCATGTATCAGCAAATCACTGCTGGTCCAACACATGAAAAGGTCTGGGCCAGTCATCCATTCTGCCCCAGTTACTCAAGAAACAAAACACAATTATCAGGATCTTTAGCTGACCTCCTCTATTCCTCCCTGTGTCTCTTCCATACAAGTAGGTGACTTGGCCCAGGATTCCTTTCCTCTGGGGACAGTCTTGCTTGATCTTTAACTCTGTTTTCCATTACCACACCCTTGGGGCAAAGGTGGATGAAGTAGAAAGACAGAGAAAGAATACTTAGGCAGTTGAGCACACATGGTCCTTGTGCATGTTTGCCTACTATCTCTCACAAGATAACTGTGCCGTTCACCTCTCCCTCCCTCCCTCTCTCTCTTTCTCTCCTCTCTCTCCTTCTTGTTCTCCTCACTCTTTCACTCTCTGTTTTAAATTAACTCAGAATTTGTGCAATGATGGCCTCCAGTTTGGTTTGAGAGGCTGTCTGTTTCCTGAGCTCTGGGCAAAGTTAATAAGATGTTTTCTTCTTCCCAGCACTTACTAGCCTTAAGAATGAGCTATGAGTCCTGTTTGACCTGAATTGTTCCAAAGCTCTGTGAGTGGCTGCAAAATTCCCTACCTATATGTATAGTTTGTAGTACCTGAAAACATGTCCAACCTATGACCCACAGACCACCTAAATACCCCAGGATAGCTAGAAATACAGACCACCATAAAATCTTAAATGGACTTAAACATTATGAAATATTCTATGATTATTTTTTCTCATTTTTATTAGCTCTTTGAGAATAGCATGTGATCTATTTTGATCATATCTACCCCTCCCTAATTCTTTCCCAACTCACCTAATTGTTATTTTCAAACCTCCAAGTCCAGTTTGTGCTGCCTGTATACTAGGGGACATGTGGCTTTCACCAGAGGGTAGTCAACACACTACCGTCACATTCTTAAAACTCAACTCACTTCTTTAGTTTGAAATGAGACTGTATAATGTTTTCATCTCTCAATTTTGTTCTTAAGTGTGAACTCCGTAGATGGCAATGTAGGGTGACAATGTCAAAGATTTGGCACACCCACAAGGAACATACAGTGTGTTCTGCACTGGAGGCTGGCAGCAGCCAGGCCCTTTGGGCCCTAAGCAGGTGCTTTTCTGGAGAGGGTGTTTTTCTCTAGGGTTCAGGTTAGAGTGATCCCACCTTCTAACCCAGGCATCGCTGTTCATAGTATCACAGTCTTACGGAGGCAGGAAAGTGGGCTTAACCGACTCTGTTTCGATGGAATTTTCCATCTGCTCTCTCAGTGTGACACTCAGGAAGCCAGGAGGGTCCCTATGTTTTCTGAAGACAGAAAAGAATTTCTTTCTGGAGTTCCTCAACACCAAAGACAAGGAAGCCTGTGGAGCTTGCAGTGTGTGGGCTGCTGAGATTCCCCTATATATTGTCAGTTGATTTATTTTGGTTCTCCAGGCCATATAGACCAGCAAGTGAAGGGAAATTGAGTTACTAGACCTTCAAGGTAACTGTCTTTATTCTAAATGTGAAAAAAAATCTTTTGTTTCAAGTTTATTTAGTTGAGGTAAGAGCTTGCAGCTCACTGCATAGCCCCGACTGGCCTTTGTGGCAATCCTCCTATCTCGGCCTTCTACGTGTTGGGATTTCATGCATTAACCATCTCATCCCTTTTTCATGCATTCGTTTCATGCCCTATAGTCTGGGTCAGTCCCACAGCCGCAATACCCATGTTTTTAGGCTTCTTGTTCCCTGGTTTCTCTTGTGTTCTGGGGTCACCTCACAGCTGAGTAACTGAGGTGAATTTCCTTAGTTTAAACCGGATGCTCCCTTTCTGTCAGCTAATATAAACTCCTGTGACCCACACCACTTATCACCGTCCTGGGATTCTGAGGGGTTCTGTTAACAGCAGGCCTCTCGAAAGTATGTGGTGGTTTTGGACTTGAAGAGCTCTTGACTATCTTTGAACACATACGTTACCTGCATCATTACACTTTCCTTACCCAGTGCTAGTCTTGACAGTGGCCATTGTTAATTTGTACCATGTATTTGCCACTTTCTCTACTGTAAGTTAGGTAGGCTTCTGCCTCCAGAATGCCCATTATGGGCACATTTTGCTGACAGGCCATTTTTAGAAAAGAGTTCTCAAGAACTGGGAAGATGGTTTCGTGAGTAAAGGTGCTTGCCACCAAGCTTGATGACAGGAGTTTGATTTCCAAGAACCCACATGCTAAAAGGGGAAGACTGATTCTTGGTAGCTGTTCTTTGAATTCCAGCATGTGCTGGGATGTGCATGCATAGCAAGTAAATGAATGTAATGAAAACTTTTTAAAAGATGTTCTCAGAACAATATAGAGCAATCCCAAAAATCATTAAGTTGTATCCATGTCCCACTGAACACAAATATAAGCTTTACACTATTGTCAGGAATTGATATGTAAAAACTAAGCTGTACAAATTCATAAAAACATGGATAATTGCTTTTACAACCCATCCGTGAGTTGAAATTAAATCCCACAAAACAAAAGTGATCAATTTATAGACATAAAAAACATTTTTAAATGTCGGAAATCATACCATAAACAGAGTTATGCCACAAATAACAGCACAGACAAAAATGTCATGTCACAAATGAACACACAACCCAAATGAAGTGTTGGCTTTCTTAATTTGTATAAACATTTCATTAACATCAAGCAAAAGATAAAGAACTGTTCAACAGAAAAAATTGTTTAGGAGCCCAGTGGGAAGCGTTGGGTTGCCAGGCACCCATCTGGACTGCACTTCCTTACCTGAGAGAGCAATGCTGCAGAGCCGACTGCGTTCATGCGGAGGAGCCCATCTCTGCCAGAGTGCAAACTGACCCCCATAGCCAGCGCCCTGAAATAAGGATGGCTAGAGATGTTGATATGATGCCATGTAGAAATCCACATCCAACTCAGAGTCTGAAAGTACTCAGTACCTGGGGTGGGTATGGTGACACACATATGTAATCCCAACACTCAGGAGGCAGAGGCAGGTGATAGATCTCTCTGAGTTCAAGGCTAGCCTGGTCTACATTTTTTAAAAAAGCAAATAAAAGGAAATACTTGGTACCTGGGTAAAGCCCTGGACTGCTCGCGCTGCCAGGAGAAAACCTAGTCCAAGATTGGCAGCCAATGGAATGCAGATAGTGAGCAGTGAAGACCCGAGCAGAGCAATTCCAACCACTTTCTTTGTTCCTATTTTCCCGGCCAAGAATCCACCAGGACCCTGCATCAGCATTATGCCATACTGGACAGAGCTGAAGATGATTCCTTGAGTTTGAGGATTCCAGTTATACACAGGGGCCTTTGGGAAGCACAAAATGCTGTTATGAGCCACACACTGGAAGGTATTTACCAAGTCTAAGAAGACTCATTAGATCTGAATTTTCTAATCAAAATTTTTGAACACAGCTAGACCTGGTTACATAGATCTGCAATACCAGCTACTCAAGAGGTTGAAGCAAGAAGGACACAAGTTCAAGGCTGGCCTGGACTACAAAGTGAGCTCAAGGCCTGCATGAGCAACTTAATGAGACCCTTTCTGAAAACAGAATGAATATAAGAGAAAAGGGAAAGAGCTGAAAAGTAGCTCAGTTGTAGAGCAATTGGTAGATAATGTGTAAGGCCCTGGCTTCTCTTTCAATAACTATAAAACAGGGTTTCGAACACAAACTTTAGAAAAATAAATACAAACATGAATAGCAAAAAATTTGAGCTTAGGGGCTGGAGAGAGGGCTCAGTTGGTGAAGTGCTTGCTGTGCAAGCATGACAGGCTTGTTCTAATCTCCAGAACCCACATAAAGAGGCCAGCATTGTGACTTGTAATCTCATCACTGGGGAGGCAAAAACATCAAAATCCCTGGGACCCGCTGGGCAGTTAGTAGACTCTAGCATACAAGTCTCAGGTCCCAGGGAGAGATCCTGTCTCATGAAACAAGGTGCATGGCTCCTGAAGTCTGAAACCAAAATTTGACCTCTGACATTCACAGACATGCACACAGATGTGTGCAACACACTCACACACACAAGTGGGAGCACAAACTTAAATTCTGACTGCCTACCTTTGCAGAAAAATGCTTTGAGGCTTCATGTTGGTCACCATTCAAATCGCCAGGAAGCTCTTCGGTGGAGCTATTGAGGTGGGATTGGTCCGTGTTGTTGACCATGGCGACCATAGTGATGCTTATGATGGAGTTCTGCGCTATCAATGTGAAGTTGGCGAAATGTGCAAGCAAGGCTGTTCCATAGCGTATGGCACACAAACTTGGGACTGGAAACAGGACATCATATCATGGCTTGCTTTATTGAGGTAACATTAATTTTTCACAAGATATAATAGAAAGCTCAGCTTTGAGGTAGAAGCCTGGAATCCCAGCACTTGGGAGGTGGAGGCAGGAGGACTAGGAGTTTGGTCATCATTGCCTGCTATTTAAGGCCAACTAAAGTCACTACTGACCATCTGATGACTTAAATGACCTTTCTGTTTTTGCTGGAATCAGGAAAAGGAGAGACAAAAGCAGCTGGTAAGTGAATTAAATCAAGGAACATTTTATACTACAAATTAACAGAGCTTGGCTTCATTTGGGGCTTTCTGTCCTTCCTATAATATTGTCTCTCCCATTCCTTCGTCACTGAGTTTTAGGGCTGATGAAATGATTCACAGTAAATTTAAAACTTATATTAAAAGTTAAATATATATAATAATATCATGCATAAGTTACCTGTGAATTACATGTATGTGTATAGCATGCACAACTAGTGATATATGATATATATATGTTACATATCACAGACATAATGTATGTAATATATCATGCCTAATGTGTACAAATAAAATTTAAAGTTTGAATAAGTTGAGGATAAATTTTCATTTAAAATGCGAGATTTAAGAACATGAACCAAGTTTAAGACTTAAGTCCTAGAGAGGTTTCATCATTAGGGAAGTTGACACCCTCAAATGCTGAAAGCCTGTGCTGAAGCTGCACTGGAAACAGAACTGTTGAAACAATCAGTGTGTGTGGCTCCAGGGAAATCCCCATCCCCACCCACCCCCAGATTCCCAGAGCTTGGTGCGTTGTCCAAAGGGCTGAAAACACAGATGCCACGCACCCGTGAGTGACATGCGAGAATGGTTCAGAAATGGACCTCTGAGGATCGTTGGCTAGACAACCGATTACTTCCCGAGCTCTTCAGG
Organism: Ellobius talpinus; assembly: GCA_001685095.1. NCBI lineage: Eukaryota > Metazoa > Chordata > Mammalia > Rodentia > Cricetidae > Ellobius > Ellobius talpinus. Next base: position 7,844 of record LOJH01029195.1, on the reverse strand, counting down.
CAGCTTTCCATGGCTGCTGGGAAAGGCCTGCAGCGTGGCACTGCTTAGGGGTACTGGCAGAGCACATTAGACAGACTGACGTGATAGAAAATTGTATGACTGCGGAAGCTGTGTTCGCCTGGCCGCAGGTATCCTTTACAGACGGACTTCAGCCAAGGGCACTCTGCAACACTCTCTGCTTCTTTCTTTCTTTCCCAGGAGACTGTGGCAAATCAAGTGAGCATGCAGAGCTTAGCGTCTTCTCAGGGTGTCAACGAGCTCCCAGGGTCCTCCATGGGTACTTTAGCAGACAAGGATCTGTCTCTTGGGGAAGCCTAAGTCTATCCAGCTCATCCTGTGGCTGAGCAAATCAGTCGGTTCACTTGGGGGAAATTGCTAGACCCCTCTCCTAAGCCATGCTCTCCAGTCTAGTTAGCATCTTGAGTTTTTATGGAACACGCATCTATCACATCTATTGCTCTCTCTCCGCGTGTAGCAGCACAAAGCTAATGAGCCTCGCATTCCAGAGAGGACAACACACAGTAAGGCAAGACAGTAAGTCTGTCTTAGAGGATGTGCAGAAAATCAAACAGGAAGAGGCAGAGTCCCAGGGACATGCCTGAGAGCTGACCGTGCAGGCATCTGAGGGGAAGGCACACTCCGCTTAGTGGAGATGCCCTGTCGTGAAAGGAGAGAGCCAGCAGTGAGTGTTCAAAGATTCAGCACCAGGTGCGTATGACAGAGGAGACAGCCAGAGTAGAACCAAGTCTTAAAGGTCATGTGGACTGTCGGAGGGACTGTGGCTTTTATTTTGAGTGGAGTGGGAGCCCCTGGAGCGGTTTTTGAAGGAGTGAGACAGGATGAGGCCCAGAGAAGTTAAGCTAAGCTGCCTAAGGTGCTGCCCTACAGCTCCTGGCATATGCTGGTGAGATGGTAAATGCATGTTGTTTCAGGCTATTGTCTTTAAGGTTGTAAGCCTGCAGGGATCACTGGGTGCATCAATACAGGTTACTTGAATGTACTATTTGACTACAGAAGAATTTTTTCTGAAGCTGTTCTTTAGTTAGCTTTAACTGTCAATTTGATACAGCCTAGAGGCACCTGAGAAGGAAGTCTCAATTGAGGGATTGGCTAGACCAGACTAATCTCTGGGCATATTTTGATTGACAATTGATGGAGGAGGATCCAGCCCACTATGGGTGGCACAATTCCCTGGGCTGGTGGTCCCAGTCTGTGTAGGAAAGCTAGTTAAGCATGAGCCAGAGAGTGAGTCACCAAGCCACATTCTTCCATGGTTCCTACTACACTTCTTGACTGAGTAAGTTCCTTCACTAGAGATAGTATTGGGTAGAACACCAAGCAGACCTGTCTTTGAGTTCCTGCTTTGATGTCTCTCAATGATGGACTGTAATCTATAAGCTGAAACAACAACAACAAACAAAGCAAAAAACTTCCCTCCTCTAAGTTGCTTTTAATCAGAGTATTTTATCATAGTAGCAGATATAAATTTAGAACAAAGGGCGAGGGTGGCAAGCATTACCTAACATTGGCATTTTAAAGCATCAGAATTTTACTGAGAACAATATAAAACAGCAGGAAAATCTATAGAATGATACCATTATACCCAAAGAATGACTGGGAAAAGGGCATGAAATGAAAGAACTCTAATGTTGGAAGTCCTTCTGTATGTGTGTTGCTTTTATTGGTTAATGAATAAAGAATCTGCCTTGGCCTGTGATAGGGTAGAGTAGAGCAGAGCTAGGTAGGAAAAACTAAACTAAATGCTGAGAGAAAGAAGGTGGAGTCAGGGGATGCCGTGTAGCCGCCACGGAGAACAGACATGTGGGAACCTTACCGGTAAGTCACAGCCACGTGGTGATACACATATTAATAGAAATGGGTTAAATTAAGATGTAAGAGTTAGCCAATAA